>JAQZBX010014425.1:0-38635 GCA_029593785.1 Cabassous unicinctus
TTGGACTTACCCAGGACAACTAACAAGGAGATGATGATGGACAATGACCATCCCAAGGAACAGAGAGAGTCTGCAATTGCAAGCAAGATAGTCCCATCCATCTTCCCCATGGGATATAAGCCCCCTCTCAATTAGAGGTGGAGTGGACATCACCATCCCAGAATCCTCAGGATTAGGGAAGGAACTATGGACTAGAGTGGACTTACTGGTATTCTACTATAGACATATTGTGATTCTAGCAATGGAAGAAATTACAACATTGATGTGGAACCAGCAGCCACTGGAGGCTCTGGGAGCAGGGAGAAGGAAAAACAGTTGTAATACGGGGGCTTTTTTGGGACTTGGGAATCATCCTGAATGACATTGTAACGACAGATATAGGCCATTTTATATCATCACATAAAATGCAGAACTGTGTGGGAGAGAGTGTAGACTACAATGTGAACTATGGTCCATGTTTAATGGCAAAGCCCCAGAATGCATTTATCAATTGCAATGAATGTGTCACACTAATGAAGGATGCTTATGTGAGACGGTGTGTGAGGTATGGGGAGTGGGGCATATGGGAATCCCTATATTTTTTGTGTAACATTTATGTAATCTAAGTATCAAAAAAATTTTTTTTAATTATTTAAAAAAATAAATATTTTAAAAGTCATCACTAAATAAATCACTTAGACATAAAAAATATATATAATAAAATAAAATAAAAGAATTAGACACAAGCAAGTGTGATTTATTCCAGGAATGCAAGGGTGAGTCAACCTAAGAAAATTAATGTAATACAGCACATTAATAAAGTAAAGGAATTTTTGGAAAGGAATAAGTAAAAATATTTCTATTCACATGACATAATCCTATATATAGTTAATCCCAAAGGATCTACAAGAAAACTTACAGAGCTAATAAGCGAATTCAACAAAGTTGTATGGTAGAAGATCAACATGCAAAGTGAGTTGTGTTTCAACATACCAAAGTGAGCTGTGATGATGGACCACCCCCACCACAAAAAGCAAAGAGCATCTACAACTGCAGGCGAAACAGTTCCTTCCATCTGTCCCATAAGATCTAAGCCCCCTCTCAGTCTGAAGCAGAACAGGCATCACCATCCCAAAATCCTCAAGACTGAGGAATGAACAAACATAAGGGGGGGAATGCAACTGTGGACCAAAGTAGACTTATTACTGTTGCAATAACGGAAGACTTGTAACATTGATATAAAGATAGTGTTTACAGAGGTTCTGTGGGGAGGGGGAGGGAAGAATAGGTGGAACATAGGGCATTTTTAGGTCATTGAAATTGTTCTACATGATTTAGCAATGATGATACAGGTCAAAACCTGTAAAAGTGTACGGTGCAAAGTGTAAACCATAATGTAAAGTATAGACCATGCTTAGTAGCAATACTTCAATATTTGTTCATCAATTGTAACAAATGTACCACACTAATGAAAGATGTTATTAATAGGGGAAAATGTGAGAGGGGGAGGAAATAGGGTATATGAGAATCCCCTATATTTTCAGTGTAACTTTTCCATAATCTAAAAGTTCTTTAAAGTTTTTTTGTGTTTTTTTTTAAAAAGGGAGCTGTGTTTCTATACACCAGCATGAACAATCTGAAACGTAAATCAAGAAAATAATTCCATTTACAATAGCATCTACTAAGCAATGGATTCTTAGATATGACACCAAAAGCACAAGCAACAAATGAGAAAACAGATAAGATGGTGTAGCAGTTTGGCATTGTTTATGAATTCCAAAAGAGATATTGGATTGTGTTTGTAAACTGGTATGTTCCTCTGGGAGTATTAGATTGCATTAAATTCAGAGGTTTCACTTTTACTTAAATTATGATTAGGGCTTCGATTGGGCCACGTCAGTAGGACATCAGTAACACGGCAGAGGAGAGAGTTGGATTTTTGACGTTGAAGCCCAGGAAGTAAATACACAGGAGAAGAACACAGAGGAATAGAGACAGCTACATAGACATGGCAGAGGCCCTGGGAAGAGAGAGAGCCTGATAATCTACAGCTGACCTTGTGGAGAGAACAGAACAGCTAAGCCCGAGAAGAAATGAGCCCCAGGAGATAAGCCTTATACCAGCCTGCAGCTGAGACCAGAAGAAGCTGGAACCACAGAGCCTGAAGAGGAAGGCTGAACTCTCGCTGAGACCAGCAGCCATCTTGCTCCAACACATGGCAACAGACTTTGGTGAGGGAAGTAACTTATGCTTTATGGCCTTGTGACCGTAAGTGTCTACCCCAAATACCCTTTATAAAATCCAACAGATTTCTGGTACTTTGCATCAGCACCCCTTTGCTAACTAATACAGATGGTCTTCACCAATATTTAAAACTCTGGTGCAAAGGACATTATCAAGAAAGTAAAATAACATACAGAATGGGAGAAAATACTTGAGAACCACATATCTGATAAGGGTTCCATACCCAAAATATGTATTGCTCTCCTACAACTCAACAACAAAAACACAAAGAACCCAACTAAAAAATGGGTAAGAACTTAAAGAGACATTTCTCCCAAGAAGAAACACAAATAACCAACAAGCCCAAGAAAAGATGTTCCACATCATTAGTCATCAGGGAAATGCAAATCAAAAACACAATGAGATCCCCCTTCACACCCACAAGGATGACTATTACTTATAAATAAACAAATAACAAATACCGGAGAGGATGTAAAGTAACTGGAACCCTCATGCAATGGGGAATACAAAATGGTGCAGCTGCTCTGGAACACATTTTGGCAATTCCTCATAAAATGAAAACATCAAATTATATTATTCCATTCCTGGGTATATACCCAAAAGATATGAAACAGGCACTCAGATACCTGCACACCAATCTCATAGCATTATTCACAGTAGCCAAAAGGTGATAACAAGCATCCATCGATAAAAGATATGTGGTATATGTATGCTATGTGGTATATGTATGCAATATTATTCAGCCTTAAAAGGAATGACATTTTGAAACATGCTTCAGCATGGATGAACTTTGAAAACATTATGCTGAATGAAATAGGCCAGACACAAAAGGACAAATATTGTATGATTCCACTTACATGGAAATATATAGAATAAGTAAATTCATAGAGACAGAAAACAGATTAGATGTTATAAGAGGCTGAGGACAGGGGAACTAAGGAGTTATTGCTTAATGGGTAAAGAGTTTCTGTTGTGGATGATGAAAAAAATTTAGAAATGGAAAGTGGTAATGATAGTACAACACTGTAAATGTAATCAATGCCACTCAATTTTATATTTAAAATGGTTAAATTGGAAAATTTTATGTTATACATATATGTTACCACAACAAAATAAAAATAAAACAGCAAAACAAAACAGGTGGGAGGAATTGGATGGAGTGTAAATATGCAAGTAGCATTAATAAACAATTAATTAAGCAATGCATAGCTTAAAGTCTCTAGAGCCTATCCCTTGAAAACAAAGCAAAAACCGACTCCCTGGCCTGTACTCCTAAAGTTGCATTAGATTAGATAACAGTCTAAAATTCTGACAAGTTGTAGAATTTGGTGGTTTATTGCCACTACTAATAGGCCCTCTCTTTTTTCCTTTGTTCTAAACAAAGGGATGCTATCCAGGCTCCGGGCTAAAGTAGACCTTCCTCGCCCAAACTGTTCTGGCCAAACTACCGAAAGTACTAATTCTTCCCAGTGGGTTATCCCTAAAGCTCAAGTTTAAAGATTAAAAAGGAGGTTTAAGATCTACAAATAGTGGTTTCTCAGCTGAGAAAAGTTTATTTCTGCAACTAGCTGAGTATCTTATACAAAGGAAACAGAAATTTTTCTGACTAGTCCCAAAGGGCAGAGGCCAAGGGTAAAAACCCTCATAAGCCCACTGGCCAGGGGATGACAAGAGCAGCTGGCCCGATTAGAAACAATGTCTGCCTGTGTCTTTCCTTCTTTCTCCCTCTCTCTCCCTGCCCTGGAAATGCTACTCTCTTTTCTCCGGTTTCCATCTGGCAGTATCTCCCTCTCACCCCAATCTCCCTTGCTATATTGCTCACAGTACACTTCACACGTCAAAATAACTCATTTATTGTATTTCTTTTTGTGTTTCTTTTCATTTCTTTCTCTCTCATGATTTCAGTCTGTGAATAAGCAGAGAAATATCTGAACTGTTGTTCACCAAATGTTGCTTCTTAATGGTAGGATTTGGGATGATTTCTCTCTTCTTTGTACTACTGCTTGATCTCTGTGTAATGATCCTGCAGTGTTTTAACCAAAAAATAAAAAGGCAACTATACTTTTTTTAAAAATCCCTAATTCTAGCAAATCAATTCATTTTAACCTTCGATATTCTCTCTCCCTTGCTTTCGAAAAAAAAAAAGAAAATATTTTCGAGAGCCTTTCCCTTATGAAAGCGCTTTAACGGACATTGTTTTCACCTGTGAGTTGCCCTGTATCAGGAAAAAAAAGAACTCTCCCTACCTACTCTCTCCTGCTTTTCATCCGCCCCCACCCCTGTGACACAGGGAGGAGCCACAAAAGAGACACAATAGGGCAGGGAACTCTACCGAGGACACAGCTTGGAGGACCAAGCCCTGTACTTTTCCACTCTCTCGTCTCCATCGGCAGGTCTCTCACCAGAAAGATGTCTGCGTAGCCGGCCAAGGACTCCACCCCCTCCTGGATCCGAGCTCCCCCCGAGTCATTCAGCCCAATCACTGGAGCGCCCACTGTCATGGCCTGGTCCATAATCTAAGACAGCAGAGAAACCTTTTGTGAGACAACAGTTCCTGCTACCAAAAACAGCATTTACAACACAGGCTACAATATGGACGATCCTTGGAAACGCTATGCTTAGTGAAATAAGCCAGATACAAAAGGAGAGATGTTATGATTCCACTTCCATGAAATATCTAGAATGGGCATATTAACAGAGACAGGAAGTAGATAAGAGGTTACCAGGGACTGGGGGGAGTGGGATGGGGAGTTATTGCTTCATGGGTACAGAGTTTCTGTTTGGGCCGATGAAAGGTTTTGGTAATAGATGGAGGGATGGTAGCATAACATCGTATATGTAATTAATGCCACCGAATTATACACTTAAAAATGGCTAAAATAGCGAATTTTATATTTTATCACTATAAAATTTTTAAAAAATAAAATAAGCATTTACAAAGTATCACAGTGTTTTCTGGAAAATTAGTGCATTTTTCTAAACAGGAGGCAGTAACACTGATTTCATTCCCCATGATGATTCAGTATCTTCATGAAAGGCAGAGGACCACATATTTAAAAGGCTGATTAAAGCCTCCAAACACACAAGAGCCAGGGCACTTCATATCCTATCAGCAAGAGGTAACGCTGCTTATGGCAACCATTTCTAGAACCACAGGCTCTGGCAGCAGCACTTGTAGTATTTTTTAGCAGCCAGTTGTTTTCCTGGTTACTCCTCTGAAAGAACTGGTGGTGGACGGGAAGGCAAAGTAGCCTTTGTGTGACAGAAGATGTTGGCCCATCTGTTAACCTGAAGCAAGGTCCAGGCCTGCTTTCACTTGTAATGTACTTCAAATTTTCCTCACAGGTGAGTAATTCTGACAGCATAATGAGACTTGACGGTGTGCAAAGCACTTTTACTTCCATCATCTTATTTAACCATAACAGAGGCAGTCAAAAGAAAAAATTAGGATGGTTTGAAAGTTAAGTGGTTTCCCAAGATCTCAGAAGTAATGCACAACAGGGCCAAGTCTAGAATCCAGGTACTCCATTTTACAGGGAAACCCTTTGCAGTTACTGACAGTCAACTCTACACTTAATTCCCAAATTCTTCAAACATGGTCTGCGCTTTTATTCTGATCTCCAGAGCATCTATCTCCAGCAGCGTTTTTAAAATACCATCATGTAATCCTTACACTGCTCTTTACATCCTCGCATCAGGACCCTCCACCTAGACCAGGGGTTATTTACCTAGAGTCCTCAGACCCCAAGGGATCTGTGAATAGATTTCAGGGGGTCCATGTACTTAAATAGGAAAAATGTATATCTTTATTATTACTAAGCCTAGCTGATCTTTGACATATCCTTCAATTATAAATATAGGCAACAAACCACAGTAGTAGTAAAAATACTTATGATTTTACCATTAACAGAAGTCACAGATATTTTTATGTCCTATTGAAGTTGTTACAGATATTTTGAAATACGATTTCACTCATCCCTACTTTGAAATTTCAGTAGTTACTGGATCATTACTAAATCTTGTTATTTAAAACATTAATAAAGAACTACATATATTATTATAAGTGTGGGGGTTTTTTAATATATTTTTAATCCTTTGTAATACTACGTAATTTATTTTATGCTTGCAGAAACATTATTTTTCATTCTGAGATGAGATCAGGTTTCACCAGCCCCCCAAAGGGATGGATCCATGGTCCAAACGTTTTTAAGAATCCCAGCCCTGGACTGAAGGCGCCTTTGGGTCACCACATCTTGCACACCTCTGCCCCACCCCAGGCACCCAGCTCAGCATCTTGTACCACAAGGACACTCAAAATGCGCTCTATGACTGATCAAAGTACTGCGTTTATTTTCAATATTAAACACTTACTTTGCAGATCTTTTGGGCATGTGCTCCAGACAGACTACCTCCAAAAACTGTAAAATCCTAAAAAGAAAGCACAATTCAATCAACAAGGAAAACAGAGTGACTGGCCAGAGATGAAGACCCAGTAGGAGGAGGAAATGGAAAATTTCATAGATAAAATATTTTAAGGACTTTCAGAAGTTAATATTTTTTTTAAATCTCATTTAGAAATTATCCCACAGAATGAATAAAATATCTTAAAGACAGTCATGTATTATTATCTAGTCTTTGCTCAACAAAATTTATTTGTAGCTCTGAGAAACAGAAAACTTTCCATGCAGAATTAACCCTAACATCAGATTCCACAGATATCCATCAGTCATTAGTCAAGCACTTCTATTACAAGGAAATATCTGATGTTCTGACAAGGGAGAGAAAAAAGTAAATCAGAATCCTTATTGCTTCCTCTACTTGTGGACTTCTGTTTTAGTTTCCTCGGCTGCTGAAAGCAGATACCATGAAATGGGTTGACTTAACAATGGAAATTTATTAGCTTACAGTTTTGAGGATGAGAAAATGTCCAAATCAAGGCATCACCAAGGCGATGCTTTCTTCCCAAAGACAGGCTGCTGGTGATCCTTGGCTCCTCTGCTACATGGCAAAGCACATGGCCGCGTCTGCTGGGCTCTCCCTTCTCTTCCAGGTTTCACTGCTTTCAGCTTCTTGCTTCCATGGCTTTCTCTATCTCTCTGTATTCATTCCGTTTATAAAGGATTTCAGTAAGAGGATTAAGAGCCATCCTGAATGAGGTGGGTCATACCTGAAGAAGCCTCATCACCAGATCCTACTTACAATGGGTCCAACCCAGAGCAATGGATTAGCTTTAAGAACATGATATTCTGGGGTACATACAGTTCAAACCACCACAATTTCCATTACCTTCTGATGCAATGAGTTTCTTATGGGCATGACCTCCTTCCTAAAACCCCCTCAAAAAGACAGCGGGGAATTAAAAACAGATGCAACCAATGAAGACAGAAAAAAGGAAGAAGAGACAACAATGGAGGAGAGACTGGCCAAACCTGAGGGGAACTGAAAGCACAAGAATACTGGACTACACACCCATAGAGAAGGGACTTATAAGGAGGGAACAACCCAGGAACCAGGGAAGGTGGGGGTGAGGAAGGCACTGAAAGCAGAGCTTAATGGAAAGTCTGTCTTAGGAGCAGTGAGATAACACGGGGCCTTTCCTTCACCTTGAGAAGATAAACAATGTTGAATTTCTAGGTAAATTTAACCACAGGGGCTCTGGACTCACAATCACCACCCTGAAGGAAGGCAAAGGTGCGAACAGAGATATTCTAAGCCTCCACACAGAACAAGGAGCCAGTGCTGGCCCCCACCCCCCAGAATACCAACAGCCAAGTTACCAAGGCAAGGGACTGAAGATGTTTCTAAACTCCCCAGAATAAAACACCTACAGGTACTGACATTTGGGGGATCACTACAAAAATGCTGCCTCATCACTCCCCGTCCCTGGTATCCTCTATGGCCTATCTCAAATGCTCCATTTTCCCCAACACCTTCCTCAACTTTGGACGTGAGCTTCAGTTGCTCTGAGCCCACAGCATTTGCCTGGAACTGTTCTTGCCCTATCTATATCACTCATGTTCTGCTACAAAATGATTAGCTTCTTCAGGGCAAAGATTCTGTCTCAGTCATCTCCACATCCCCCTCACCCCCAACCCACCCCATAGGCAAAAAAGGTATTCAAAAGTATCAATTCGTTGAATAGTTGTATCCACTTAGTAGTCAGAAGAATACCATGTCCAGAAAGCACAAGAACTTTCTTTGTTCTATCTTATCTTATTCTTCTGTAAGAGTGTTTGCCTAGTTCTCATAAACTGAAAGAGGAGGGAAGAAAAAACCTAAGAGGCGTTTATTCCTTCTAAGTTCAACCTTTGGCAGTCCCACTTATACCACAGTTTTAAAACATTTCGAAAGTAATTCAGTTAGTAAATGAGTATGTATTTCTAAATACAATAAATTTTAAAATTTACTAAAATAACTACTTTAATATCCAACCCAGAAAACATTTTCTGTTCCCAGACAAGCTACATGACTTTCGCTTTGTAAAAGGAACTGAACAGTTAGAATTATATGCATATTTCCACCTCTCAGGAGGGAAAAAAAAAACCGAGAAGAGCGTACGACATATTTTCTGTAAGAGTTTCCCATCACTGCTGTAACAGATTACCACAAATTTAGTGACTTAAAACAACCCAGATTTATTCTTCCAGTCCTGTACTTTAGAAGTCCTATACAGGTCTCCCTGGGGTAAAATCAAGGTCCTTTCTGGCGGCTCCTAAGAATCCTTTTCTTGCCTTTTCCAGCTTCTGGAGATGGTCTGTATTCCTTGGCTTGTGGCCAAAGCGAGCAACGGCAGGTCAACTCCTCCTCACCATGCATCACTCTGACGTCCTCTTTTGTCTCCTTTTTCCACTCCTAGAGCACTGGGCCCCCTGAAGACAATCCAGGACAATCTCCCTATCTTCAAGGCAGCTGATTAACAACCTCAATTCCATCTGCAACCTTAAATCCCCATTGCCATGCAACGTAACATAATCACAGGTTCTGGGGATTAGGGCTTGGACTTCTTGTGGTGGGGACATGGAGGGGCATTATTCTGCCTCAAACATTATCCGTGGTTTCGGTTTGAACAAATTGTATCTGTTTGGAGGCAGCCTGACAAAATGGGTCTGAACACCTTCATGAAAGCCCAGAGCTCAGGAACCTGTGGTTCTAAGAATCAAGTCCCCGCCGTCCACGCTGCATCCGCTGGGCCTCTCTGGTCCACACATACTGCCCAGGACACAGCTGCCCTCCAGGTACACACCAACCTCCCTCACTTGGAATAAACTCCTGATTCCCGATTCCTGAGACTTCTAACGTGCTTACTGCCCTTTGACCCGCTCTAAAACAGACTGAAGCCTCTTCTTCCCTGAGAAAATACAGATAGTATAATAGTCTGGAGATGTGAACTGAGAAACAGAGAAAATAAATCTCTCATCTGCCCCAAACTACAGGCAAGTTTTCATTCCTCAAGACTTCCTTCTCACACACTTTGCTCCTGGCTCTACCCTCCAGGAAAGTTCAGCCTCTTGGAGTTATGAAATACCTGGCTGAAGACATAGACCAGTCTTCCATTGATTCGGCCCCTTCCAGTGACCACGCTGTCTCCAGGAAACTATCAGAAAAACGGAAAAATAAAGGTTAAAACGCCAAATGCCTATTTTAATGAACTTAACAATTATGCCCCCAGTGAAAAATAAAAACAAACAAAACCCACCCAAATTCCTTAAAATTCAACATGAACATGAACGAATTCTCCCTAAGTTCTGCAATGGCAAGTACTGGGCTACTGCTTCATCAACAGGCGTGAAAAGCACTGTTCTCTAGGCCTCACAGCCTTCCTAAAAACAACAACCAAGGACCCGGGCCCTCCCTCCTGGGGTGTCACTACAAATGGTCATGGGAAGGAGAATGACACATAAAGAAACATGGTAAGGTGTTGGTGGAGGGGAGATATATGGGAATTCTGCAAATTATACATGATTGTTTTCTAAGCTCACAACTTCTCTAATAATTTTTTTTTTAATTGGAAAAAAAAATGTTAGAACTTTAAAAAGAAAAAGAAACATGGCAATTTCTACAAAGTCACACACATATACCCTGAAATCTAAATAAAACAAGCCCACCATTTTTAACAAAATCCTGGCAATCACTGTGCAGTCCACAAGGGCTCAAGTGGAGCTAGCTGCTTTGGTACTAAGTTTACAAATCCTTGGTCACAAGGAGAACATTCAAAGATCTGAAGAAAACTGGGCCAAAGTGAGTCCAAAGAATTCTGTGCACCCATGGAGATCATCCAACTGAAGGAAGAAATGTTGCTGACTTTGACTTCAAAAACTCCAAAGCATAAACTTAAAGTGTATCAAAAGAGGCAACCAGTCAGCCTTTAGGGGTTCCCAGCCTCTGGAACCTGGACAGACCAGAATATAACTAAAAGACACATTCACCCTTCTTTCCAAGTTTGTCATTCTGTACTAGCAAGAACTTTTGAATCCAAAACCAGGGCCCTTGGAACTGGACCAGAGTCACAACGAATAAGGCACAAAAAGCCGAGCCACAATTCTTCATCTATACACAAGGGTGAATGGGGAACCTGGAGGTCCTAGCGGCTTCTCCAGAGGCTCTTCAATTCCATGGCACCAAACTTGAATTTTTTTTTATATATACTGAGCACAGAAGGACTTCAGAGAAAAGCCATATAGACTCATTACTCTAGAGGGTCGGTGGACAGGCAGAGCCATAGCTGGAAAGTGCAACCTGGAAGTTCAGACCTCCTTTATGGACAGATACCTTGTTCTTATCAGCAGCCATTCCAAAATCCGCACATCTATGCTCCACGAACATGTCGCTCTCAGCAAAGCTGCCAGGGTCCAACAAGAGACTGATCCGCTCTCTGGCCGTTAGCTTTCCCTAAAATGCAACAAAGATCACACCATGTGTCATCATAGACAAAGTAAGCAAAGTAAGAGGTGTTCAGGGGAGGGTCAGGAGGACAGAATCTGCCCCTTCACCCTAATGAGAAAGCCTCCATTCTCCAACTCAAGGCAGACAAGTAGACTTCAGAGGGTGGGAAAATCAGGGGAGACAGGATGCTCCAGGAGCCACACAACTGTGGAAGGCAAATAAGGAAGTAGGAGGGAGGAAAAGGTAGAGAGAAGTGCTGGTTAGGAGAGCCTGACCTTGAAACAAGATCACTAGTTCCACAAACACTTACTGAAGGTGCAAGAAAAAGAAAAATTAAGAAACAGGAGGTAAAAACTAAAGCAGGCTTGGTGAAGGATCTGAGGCCCTACCTCACCTTTACAGGCTTCTCCTAGGAAAACCCACAGAATCATATCCCACCAGGGTCTAGGCCCTCCTTTGGCCCCAATTCTAGGACATGCTATTTCCTGGTTTTTCTCCTGCCTCTTCCATGAGTTTCTCCTTCCCCTCCTCCTATCCCACACTGAGGACCCTGCATGGTGACAAATGATATAAAGACAACCCCACAGAAGGGAGCAGCTAAGTAGAAGGGGAATGAGACAGTGCTAAAGAGCTCACTCAAGAGGGGTGAAAAAATGCTTCTTGGAGGAAGTAGGGTTGGAGCCCTCAACCTACCAAGAGGCTCCAGTGCTTGGGCTCCCAAACCTTCAGCCCCAGCCCACCATCCCCACCTACAAATCACCTCAAATCGGCAATTTTTTTTTCCTCAAGGAATTAGCCAATGCCAGTGAGGTTGTGTTAAAATAGACAAACAGGAGATCCCACACACCAGGTGTTTTTAACCTTTTTTCTTCCACAGACCACTTTGCCAGTCAGGTGAAAAGAATACTACTGTAATTTTTGCACACATTCATAAGTGAAGGAAATGCTAGATTTCAGTTAGAGGTCAGAGAAAATAAAGATAAATTGATTTTTTTTTTCAATTCAAGCTCACAGACCCCCTGAAATCTTTCCACAGACCCCTTGGGGATCTGGGGACCCCTGGTTAAGAACCCCTGACACACACGGATGTGTAAAGTAAAACATTTCAGGAAAGTATTCTAGCAATGTAAGTTTTTAAAATATTTGTACACTTTGACCCAATAGTTATACTTCCGGGACTCTATCCAAAGGAAAAAGTCAAACATTTTTTTAAAGGAGCGGGGAAGGCCTTATTCACAAAGATGTTCGTTCATAACCATAATTAGAAAATTGGACACAACCTAAATTTCTGACAGTAGGGCAATGACTAAATATTGGCACATTTTATACATTAAATGACTAGATTTTAAAATTGTATTTATTGTCTCAGTACCTCTACTCCCAACAATAAAACGGTGAGGAAAGTATTATTACTAAGATAAATTGACTCCTAGAGATTAAGTAACTTGCCCCAAAGCTAAACTGTGCAATGGTAAATCTGTTGGAGTCCAGCCATATCTGCCTAAAATTCCAAAGAAGAAGCAGAGCGTGATAAATCACAAACCCGCTGATCCTGTTTTTCACCAGCCTCTAGGTGAATTATTTCGCCCCGCCCCGTCCCCGGCATCGCTGCGGATTGGCTGGGAGGCCCCGAGCGCCACAAGCCGCGCAAGCTATGATAGGCCGTGAACGCGGGGGCGGGATAGCCCGCGTCGCCGCAGTACTCACCCGCTTGTGCTGCGCGTCAATACGGCGCTGGCCTCCTCCCAGCAGCGCAGCGCTGCGCTTTTTCTCGATGCGCTCATTAACGGAGACTGGCTGACTACAAAGGCTGCGGCTTGTGGTGCGTCGCGCTCTCATGCTTCCGAGAACGCTCACTACAGCGCTAAACCTTGTTCCACCGGCTGCCATCCGCATCGCCGCCGCCATTTTTTCTATGCTGTCGTGCACCCAGTCGGAGGACCTGAGTGCGCATGTGCGTCAAGCCTGAGCGCAGCGGGCTCTGCGCCTGCTCAGGGCCCGCAAGTCATGGAAAGCGGCTGGGCTGGGCTGGGCTGGGCTGGGCTGCAGAGCGCTTTTGAAACCTAAGTTCGAGGCTCAGAGGGCCGCCTTGGCGGGGCGGTCACCGAGAGAAATGGCATGTGACTGGCCCTCGGGTCTTGAACCCACCTGACTGCACAAAGAGGCTTAATCCTTGGTGTTCACTGGTCACCTATACCCCAAGTTTTGTCCTTCCACTTCTTCCAGAAAAATACTTAAGTAGATAATAAGAGTTAACTAACATTGACTGAACTCTGTACCAGGCGTTATTTTAAGCACTTATCATGTGATAGTTTGTTTAATCTTCCCAGTAACTTTGGAGGTAGACATACAGAACCCTTAACCTCTATCGAATGGTTCTCAAGGTGTAGATTCAGCAGTTTCAGCATCACCTGGGAAGAATTGAAAATGCAAATTCTTGGCCTTCACCCCAGACCTGCTGAGCACGAAACAATAGAGGTGGGGCCCAACGATCTGTTTGACGGTCTAAATTTCTCATTCTTGGCCACTGAAAACTGCTAAAGTTGATCATTAACCCGGCTCTAAACTCCAACTGGCAGCAGGTGCCTTCATAAAGCCCACACTCTGGCCTGGGACTTTACTGTTCATGCAATTCAATTCAGCAAGCATTTTTGAGCACCTACTATGTACCAAGTACTCAACATCAGTTCTGATTACCATTTCCTGGAATAGGAATGGCTCAGGCAAATATGCCAGTGCTGAAAGTAATATACCAGAAATGGGTTTGCTTTTACAATGGGGATTTATTTGCTTACAAGCCTACAGTTTAGAGCAGAGCTTCTTAACCAGGGGTCCACAGTCCTCCTAGGGGGTCCCTGGAAAGATGTCAGTGGGTCCATGGTGGGTCCATGAGCTTCAATTGAAAAAAATCAACTAATAATTTTTATTTTCTCTGACCTCTAACTGAAATCTAGCATTTCCTTCACTTCTGAATGTATGCAATAAATTACAGTGGTATTCATTTCATATCACATTACAGTTGCATATCTCGAAAAATCACTTACACTCATCCATACTTCGAAATTACTGTAGTTGTTAGAACAGATGCTAGTTGAGTGTCATAAAACTACCTGCCGCTACATTCTGAGAAAGGGTCCGTGGTTTTCACCTGACTGGCAAAGGGGTCCAAGGAACAAAAAAAAGTTAAGAACCCCTGGTTTAGAAGCTTAGAGGCTGAGAAAAATGTACAAATCCAGGCATCATTGGGTGATGCTTTCTTCCTGAAGACTGGCTGCCAGCAATCCTGGACCCCTCTGTCACATGGCAAGGCACATGGTGGCATCTGCTGATCTCTGTCTTCTCTTTCTGGTCTCCTTGCTTTCAGCTTCTGGCTTCTGTAGCTTTCTCCCTCTTCTTCTCTCTCTATTCATCCCATTTATAAAGGACTCCAGTAAGAGAATTAAGACCCACCCTGGTCCATGCCTTAACCAAAGTAACCTAATCAAAAGGTTCTCCTTATATTAGGTTTATACCCACAGGAATGGATTGGGTTTAAAAACATGACATTCAGAGGCCTATATAGCTTCAACCCATCACAGCAAGCTGAGGGTCCAAGCACTGAAGTCATGTGTCCAGACAAGACTCACCTGCATCTGTCCAGCTCCATAACTAATGCTCTGGGCCCCACATTTTGGTTCCTGCTCTGATGACCATACCAACCTAAGAAGGTAGATGGACAAAGGGCTGGCCTTGGGAGCACAGGGGAGAATTTAGGCAAGGCTGGGTGTGACAAGGAGAATTTCTCAGAGAAGGGGGCTGTATGCCAGCGAACAGGAGCAGTGTGAGCAAAAGCCTGGCATGTTCAGATTCCTACACAAACACACGCACACACACTTTTTTGTGTCTTCAGTTTTGGGGAGGATGGCAGGAAATGAGACTGGAAAGGATTAATGGTGTTAGATTGCCACATTCAGACATTGATATTTGATGTAGTCTGGGGGCAATGGGACTCTCTTGTCCTCTAAACTGCCTTGTAGATCACTCTCCTGTGACACATTGCACAATGTATTAAGATTGTTTAGATCTATCCCCAGCTAGACTGTAAGCTCCCAGAGGGCAGGGATCAAGGCTGGCCTCACCACTGTGGCCCATGCAACTGGAACAAGGCCAAACACATAAGAGGCCTTCTGAATGTATTGGCGGAGTTGAATTGAGGTAGTAGATAAGCAATTGCATGCAGGTCTGGAGATTTTCACAGACTCCTATGTATCCTTTGAGATGATGCTCAGTTCAGTGGTCCTCTCCTTCAGGCAGTCTATCCTAATCCTCCTTCTGCCTGGCTTAGGAGAAATGTTGGTCTCTAAAGGAAGTTTTTCTTATTTAACTTTGAATGACCAGTGCTTAGCAGAAAGCCCAGGATAGGGGGGGACTCCATAACAATAATTGGACTGAACTCATGTGCTCCCTCCAGCTAGTGCTGTCCCCCTCTGTAGCCGTTGGGCAATTTGATGTAATTATGAATTCCAAAAATATAATTGAATCATGCTTGTAAACTGATCTGTTAATCTGGGCATGATTAAGTTATGATTAGGGTGTTGACTGGGCCACGTCAGTAGGGCGTTGAGCCCCACCCCTTGGTGCGTGGGGGAAGAAAATATAAAAGGCATCACAAAGAACAGAGTTGCAGCAGTTTTTGAGAAGCAGTTTTTGAGTTATAGTTTTGATACTAGTTTTGATGTTGGAGAGAAGGCCCCAGGAGAAGAGAAGCAAGCCACTCACCTGATAGTCTACAGCTGACCTTGTGGAGGAACTAGAGGCTCTAAGCCCAGAGAGAAACGCAGCCACTGGAAAAGAGGAACCCAAGAAGCCTGAACCCTGGCAAATGTCAGCAGCTGTCTTGCTCCAACACATGGCAATCAACTTTGGTGAGAGAAGAAACTTAACGCTTTATGGCCTGGTATCTGTGGACTTCTACCCCAAATAAATACCCTTTATAAAGACCAACCTATTTTTGGTATTTCAAATTAGCACCCCTTTGGATGACTAATACAGAATTTGGTACTGAGGAGTGGGGAAGTGCTTTTGTAATTACCAAAATGTTGGAACGGTTTTATAAATGGGTAAGGGGTATTTTTTAGAGGAATTGTGAAATGCTTGATGGAAAAGGCCAAGATCGCTTTGAAGAAACTGTTGATAGCAATATCGATGCTAAAGAGACTTTCTATGATGCCTTAGAAGTAAATGATGAAACTCTTATTGGAAACTGGAGGAAAGGTGATCCATGTTTTAAAGTTGCAGAAAACTTAGCAAGATTAACTCCTGGTGTTATATGGAAGACAGAATTTGAAAATGGCAAACCAGAACATTTAGCTAAAGAACTTTCCAAGGTAAACTCGGAGAATGTGGCTTGGCTTCTCCTTGCAGCTTATAGCAAAATAGTAGATGAGCGAAATACACTAAGGACTGAACTTTTGGGCACAAAGAAAACAGAAACTGATTCCAGAACTTCCAAGTTTCTGGAAATCAAATTCCCAGATAAAAATGCCCTATTTGAAGAATTTACTAAACTTGGAACTCGTAACTCAGAATTGAATATGCAGTTATCGAGGAAAGACTTGTGGAAAGTCTTACTGTCTGATGGCTTGGACCCCTGCTTCCTGCATGCTAAACCAACAAAGTTTTTGAGAGAGCTGTATGAACAAAATCAATGTCAGCTTGAACAAAAGAGGACATGGGAAGGAGACATTGAAGGAGAAACAGCTTTAAGAAGAAAACGGTGGAAGCAGAGATCTGGGATTAAGACATCTCCTTGGGCCAAGAGAGGAGCCCCACCCATATGTAGAGATGGTGAGTTTTCCCCAGCAGTTGAAGAGGGTGGATGTCCCCACCCATCGTTCAGGAAGTGTTTTGCTGCCCCAGGGTACAGGGAGGGTGGAGCACATTCCTCAAAGATTAGGGCGGTTAAGGTCAGCACCCCATAGGTCTGAGAGGAGTGTACCTGTCCCCCATGGATTAGAGAAGGCCAGGTGGTCAACCCATTGCTCTGAGAGGGTTGAACCTGTATGCCAAAGGTTAGGGAAGGCCAGGTGGTCAACTCATTGCTCTGAAAGGGTTGAACCTGTATGCCAAAGGTTAGGGGGAATGTCTTCACCTCACTGTACTACAGGGGCTAAGACACTAACCCAAAGACTGGGTAAGGTGTGGCAATCACCCCAACACTCTTGGAGGTTGAGGTCTGGAGCTTGGTCGACACCCAGATGCTTGATGAGGGTGGAACCAAGAAAATGGCCCTTGGGCAAGCCTGTGGAAAGGGTGGGTTCCCATGTGGCCTCAAGGAGAAGAAACAATCATCTTAAGAATGACTCAGACTTTGAAATCAATGGAGGATGCCCTGCAGGTTTACTGAACTGTAGAGGATCCATGACTCATGTTTAACATACCAATTTCTCCTTATGATAATGAAAATGTTTATCCTTCTGTCCATTTGTGTATTGGAAGCAGTTAAATGGTTTTGTAAGTTTCAGAGGTCTACAGCAGACGGGATTTTGCCTGAAGACAAACTGCTCCAACACATGTGTATTAGTCAGCCAAAGGGGGCTAATGTGAAATACCAAAAATGGATTGGTCTTTATAAAGGGTATTTATTTGGGGTAGAAGTCCACAGATACCAGGCCATAAAGCATTAAGTGTCTTGTCTCACCAAAGTTGATTACCATGTGTTGGAGCAAGACAGCTGCTGGCGTTTGCCAGGGTTCAGGCTTCTTGTGTTCCTCTCTTCCCAGGCCTGCGTTTCTCTCCTGGCTCAGCTCCTGTTTCCTCCACAAGGTCAGCTGTAGACTATCAGGCGAAAGGCTCACTTCTCTTCTCCTGGGGCCTTCTCTCCAACATTAAAACTCCAACATCAAAACTGCTTCTCAAAAAACTGCTTCAACTCTGTTCTTGCCATGCCTTTTATATTTGATTCCCCACCCACCAAGGGGTGGGGCTCAATGACCTACTGATGTGGCCCAGTCAATGCCCTAATCATAACTTAATCATGCCCAGATCAACAGATCAGTTTACAAGCATGATCCAATTATATCTTTGGAATTCATAATTACATTAAATTGGCCAACGGCTACAACATGGCAATGAACTTTGGTGAGGAGAAACTTAACGCTTTATGACCCGGTATCTGTGGACTTCTACCCCAAATAAATACCCTTTATAAACACCAACCCATTTTTGGTATTTCACATTAGCACCCCTTTGGCTGACTAATACACCCTCTCTCCTCCTTTCTTCTTCCTTGTTTTCCACCTCTTACTCCTCACTCTACTAGTATGTTACCCATGGGTGCGCCATACACAGTTCTACAGATCTATAATGTTATTCCCCCCATCTCAGGTGCAAGTCTCAGCCTGATGTGGGTGGATGGAGGTAGGAGGAGAGTTGAACTAACCAGTTCATTAATTGCCTTCTGGAATCCCCACATACTCTGTGCTATTTTCTTGTCCTCAGATCCCTTTTCTGGGTTGCTAAGTTTGAGTTATTTCACCACTGTGGGAAAAGACTCACTCAGATTTTTCTGTAGATCTATCACTTTGTGAGACAGAACATCTGTAAATCTGGAGTTAGGACACCTGGGTACAAGTCCTGTTTCTACCCTGACTCCTGGGTAACCCAGGGTGATTCACTTTGGGGCTTCAGTCTTCTCTGTAAAACTTGAGAAGTGGTGGTCTATGAAAACTATGTGTTCCAACCTTCCCGACCATGACATAGTGACAATAAAAGAGTCCAGGCATTGGTGTGGGTCCACCTGGGTTCAAGTTCTGCCCTTTGATTGCATTAAATTTGGTTAAGGAACTTTTGATTAGATCACTTGATTAGTTCACTTTAGGGCTTTTGATTGGACTATGTTAGTGAGGCATGACTCAGTTTGGGTCTCCGCTCTTTTCCTGGAGATTTATATGAGAGACTCATAGAAAAGGGAGCTCTGTCATTTTGACCCAACCATATGACGGAGCAAACCCCAGGTTTGCCTACAGCTACAGAAGGACAAAGAAGTCCCAAGAGGCTCAAAGAGACTAGGCCCTGGGAGAGATGACTGATCGCCCACAACTGAGCACCAGAAGAATGTAGAGAGAGACCAGCAGACCCGCCAACTTGCTTCACCACGTGGTAGGACTCCAGGATCCAATTTTGCTGAAGCATTTCCAAAAAACTGAAGAGAAGGGAACAAATCCAAATTCATAATACAAGTCAAACACCACACTCATACAAAAGCAGATAAAGTTACCATAAGAAAATTACAGACTATACCTCTTATGAATATAGATGCAAAAATCCTCAACAAAATACTGGAAAACTAAATCAAACAACACATCAAGAGCATTATACAGGTGAGCAGATGTGACTCAAGCAATTGGGCTCCCATCTACCACATAGGAGGTACAAGGTTTGATTCCCAGGACCTCCTGGTGAAAGGCAAGCTGGCCCACATGACGAGCTGGCCCATGTGGTGAGCTGGCTCACATGGAGTGCTGGCCCACACAGAGAGCTGGAGCAGCAAGATGACACAACAAAAAGAGACACAGAAGAGAGACAATAAGAGACGCAGCAGACCAGGGAACTGAGGTGGTGCAAGAGATTGAGTACCTCTCTCCCACTCCAGAAGGTCCCAGGATCGGTTCCTGGTGCCACCTAAAGAGAAGACAAGCAGACACAGAAGAACACACAGACAGCAGACAGCGAGCTCAAAAGAAAAAAAAAAAAAAGAACAAGGGGGGTGTGTGTGGGAAAGCATTATACACCATGGTCAACTTGGCTTTAATCCCAGGTATGCAAGGGTGGTTCAACCTAACAGCATCAATTAATATACTACACTGCATTAATAGAATGAAGGAAAGGTCACATGATCATCTCAATTGATACAGAAAAGGAATTGTACAAAATCCAACAAACTTCTTGATAAAAACACTTAGAAAACTAGAAATAGAAGGAAACTTTTTCAACATGAAAAAGGGCATATATGAAAAACCCACCACTAATATTGTACTCAACGGTGAAAGACTGACAAAATTCCCTCTAAGATCAGGAACAAGACAAGGATGCCCACCATCATCACTGTTATTCAACATCTTACTGTAAGTTCTTTCCAGAGTAATTAGGCAAGAAAATAAAATAAA
Organism: Cabassous unicinctus; assembly: GCA_029593785.1. Classification (NCBI taxonomy): domain Eukaryota; kingdom Metazoa; phylum Chordata; class Mammalia; order Cingulata; family Chlamyphoridae; genus Cabassous; species Cabassous unicinctus. The sequence goes on from JAQZBX010014425.1 coordinate 20,253, forward strand.
AGGCATATGAGTTGGAAAGGAAGAAATAAAGTATTCACTATTTGCAGATGACATGATCCTGTATCCAGAAAATCCCAAATAATCCACAAGAAAGACTTTAACTAATAAACAAATTCATCAATGTTTCAGGAAATAAGTATGCAGAAGTCAGTTGGGTTTCTATATACAAGTAATCAATATTCTGAAAAGGAAACCAGGAAAACAATTCCATTTATAATAGCATCTAAAAGAATAAAGCACCCAGTAATACATTTAACCAAGGAGGTAAAAGACTTGTGTACTGAAAGCTACAAAACATTGCTAAAAGAAATTAAAGAAGGGGAGCCAATGTGGCTCAGTGGTTTAGCACTGGCTTCCCACATACAAGGTCCTAGGTTCAATCCCTGGCCGCGGTACCTAAAAAAAAAAAAAAAAAGAAAGAAAGAAAGAAATTAGAGAAGACCTAAATAAATGGAAAGATACACCATGTTCATGGATTGAAAGACTTAATACTGTTAAGGCGTCAATATTGCCTAAAGAGATCTTCATATTTGATGTAATCCCTATCAAAATTCCAGTATTCTTTTTTGTGGAAATTGCAAAGTTGATCCTCAAATTCACATGGAATTGCAAGAGGCCCTGAATAGTCTAAACAATCTTGAAAAAGAACAAAGTAGGATGACTCAAACTTGCTGTTTTCAAAACTTACTACAAAGCTACACTAGTCAAAATAGTATGGTACTGGCATAAGGATAGACATGTAGACCAATGAAATAGATAAATCCACGCATTTATGGCTTGCTGATTTTTGACAAGCCAATCAATGGGGTAAAAATAGTCTCTTCAACCAATGGTGCTGGGATAATCAGAAATCTAAATGTAAAAGAATGAATGTGGATCCCTACCTCTCACCATATACAAAAATTTATTCAAAATGGATCAACAGCCTAATGTAGGAGCTAATACACTACAACTCTTATGAGAAGACATAGGGAAATAACTTCAGGACCTTGTAGTATACAATGTATTTTTAGATATTGTACCAAAAGCAAAAGCAGCAAAAGGCAAAAATAGATAAAATGGCCTTCATCAAAATTAAAAACTATTGCACATAAAAGAACAGTATCAATAAAGACAACCTACAGAATGGAAAAAATATTTGAAAACCAAACATCTAATAAGGGTTTAATATCTAGAATTTGTTAATAACATCTATGACTCAGTAACAAAAAGACAAACAACCAATTTAAAAATAGACCAAGCTTTATTTAAAATTGCCAAAAGATGGAAGCAACTCAAGTGTCCATCCACAGATGAACAGAAAAGCAAAATGTGGTATATTGGAATGAAATCATAAAAAGGAATGAATTTCTTATACATGCTACAAGGATTGTTGCTGGATTTTCTCTAGGCTCTTGGCTAAGCTACAAGAAATGAATTTCAAGAGCAAGCCAGATTAGTTAGGCCAGTAATTTATTAAGGAATGGAGAGAAGAGATATGGGAGAAAATAACAGGTCAAGCATCCCAGGTAGAGAGGAAGGTGCTGAAAAATGATAAAGAGGGCTGATTTACAGACTGCAATTTCCCATTACAGATTACAAATGCCAGGTTTTAGTTGCATGCTGGTCTGGGAAGGGGGGAAGAAGGCAAGAGTAGGGACCAGAAGGCAAGAGCAGGGTCTGTTCTGCTTTGGCACTTGCCTTTTGAACCATTAATTATTCCACACCTTTGCTACTGATGGGAGGAGTCAGTTTGCTGTTTTGATTGATTACCCCACCCATCAATCCCCTGTGAGGACCCAATGATAAGGCCCCTGGAGAATGTCCAGAGCTACTCCTGGCTTCCAGAGGAAATCTCATTGTGAATGGGATTTCTCTCAAGGGTCTTCCAGCTGCCGTCTTGGGGGTACCGATGGTCACGTATTCAATGGCAGTGGTTTTTCTGCCAGATTCCAGGTCCGTCTCTTTATTCCCTAATTAGCCTGCCTCAGGATGAACCTTGAAGATGTCATCTTGAGTGAAATAAGCCAGGCACAATAGGACAAATATTTTATGATCTTACTGAAAAGAGATAATTAGAATAAACAAATTCATAGAGTCAGATACTAGAATAAAGGTTACCAGGGGCCAGGGTCAGGGTAGAGAATAAGGAGTTAATGCTTAATTGGTACAGAATTTCTGTTAGGGATGATAGGAAAGTTTTGGTAATGGATGGTGGTGATGATAGCATCACATCGTGAATGTAATTAACACCAATGAATTATATATTTGGATGAGATTAAAAGGGGGAAATTTTAGGTTGAATATGTTACCAGAATAAAAATTTTTAAAAATAGGACTGTACAACACAGAGCGAACTCTAATGTAAATTATAGACTATTGTTAATAACACAATTATAATATTCTTTCATTTACTTTATCAAAAAAGTCACCACACTAATGCAAAGTGTTAATAATAGGGGGGTACATGGGAGCTCTGTACTTTCTGCAAGATTTTTGTAAACCTACAACTTCTCTAATAAAAAATATATATATTTTTAAAAAATGGCCCAAAAAGAATTTTTAAAAACTAATAAAAAATAAAAATAAAAAAAATGGCCAAGGATTTGAATAGACATTTCTCCAAAGAAGTTATTTGAATGCCCAATAAGTGCATGAAAAGATGCTCAACACCAATAGCCATTAAAGAAATGCAAATTAAAACTATAATACCACTTCACACCCACTAGGATGGCTATTATTTTAAAAAAGGTGGGTGGGAGGGAAATAATAAGTATTGTCCAGGATGCAGAGAAACAGGACCGCTCTCTTTGTTGATGGGTATGTAAATGTTGCTGCCACTGTGGAAAATAGTTTGGAAGTTTCTCAGAAAGTTAAACATAGAATCACCATATGACCCAGCAATTCCACTTCCAGGTATACAGCCAAAAGAATTGTAAGCAGGGACTTAGATATTTCTACACTAAAGTTTATAGCAGCATTATTCACAATAGCTAAAAGGTAGAAGCAACTCAAGTGGATGGATAAACAAAATGTGGTATATCGATACAATAGAATATTATTCAGCTTCAAGAAAAAGTGAAGTGGTGGTGTATGGTACAATATGGAAGCATGTCAACCTTGAAGACATTGTGGAGATTGAAATAAGCCAGACACAAAAGGACATATGTGTTAGTCAGCCAAAGGGGTGCTGATGCAAATTACCAGAAATCTGTTAGCATTTATAAAAGGGGATTTATTTGGGGTAGAAGCTTACAGTTACCAGGCTATATAGCATAAGTTACTTCCCTCACCAAAGTCTGTTGCCATGTGTTGGAGCAAGATGGCTGCCAACATCTGCCAAGAGTTCAGGCTTCCTGGGTTCCTCTCTTCCAGGAGCTTGCTTCTCTCCACAAGGCCAGCTGTAGACTATCAGGTGAATGGCTTGTCTCTTTTCCTGGGGCCCTCTCTCCTTCCTCATGACCATGCTCCTCTGTGTGCTTACTTCCCTGTGCTCCAACATTAAAACTCCAACCTCCCTTCTCTGCAGTGTGGTTTCTCTGTGAGTCCCTGCCCACTCAGGGGATGGGGATGCAATGTCCTACTGATGTGGCCAATCAAAGCCTTAATCATTATTTTTTTTTCAGCATACATTTTTTTTTTTTAAGATTTTTATTTATTTATCTATTTATCCCCAGCCCCCTTGCTGCTTGTGCTCTCTGTGTCCATTTGCTGTGTGTTTTTCTGTGTCTGCTTGTCTCCCTTCGTTGTGTCATCTTTCTGTGTCAGCTTACCGTGCCACGCAGGCTGGCTTGCCTTCACCAGGAGGCCCCAGGAATCGAACCCAGGGCCTCCCATATGGTAAACGGGAGCCCAACCAATTGAGCCACAGCCGCTTCCCTCAGCATACATTTTTATTTGATCCACTATAATACACTATTTTTTTAATTTTTTAAAACAATTTATTGAAGTATATCATTCATATACGAACATACATAAACTGTAAGTGTTCAGTAAACATCGTGAACTTACAAAACAAACATGCATAACATCATACAGGGCTCCCACACATCACCCCTGGCCCCCAAACACCCTGCATTGTTGTGAAACATTTGTTAACAAATCATGAAAGAGCATCATCAAAGTATTACCACTAACTATAGTCTGTATCTTCCTCCTCTATACGTTTTTTAAAGGATTTATTTATTTATTTACTTTTATCCATTTTAACCCCCCACCCCTCATTTTTGCTATTTCTGTGTCCATTCACCGGGCAACTCTCTGTCCATTTCCTGCCCTCTCTTCTCATCCTTCTCCTCCTGTCTTCACTGGGATTCGATCCTTGGAATCTCTGATATGGGAGAAAGGCGTCCTCCCGCCTGTGCTACCTTAGTTTCTGGTTTTTCAGTGTATCTTGTCTTGGCTCTCCCTTGTGTCACTCTCCTGTTATGTCATCATCTTGCTGCATGGCTCATGGGGCCTGGCGGCTCACCTGCTCGTGGGGCCTGGTGCCCCACGCGCCTTCTATATTTTTCTTTTTTTTTCTTTTTACCGGGAGGTCCTGGGGATCAAACCCAGGTCCCTCCATATGGGAGATGGACACCCAACCATCTGAGACAAAGATACCCAAAGTTACAGTCTTTTCCCATACAGGATGGTCATATAATAAATCAGGGTTAGTTTATCACCAGCATTCTAAAAACCAGACCAAGGGAGAAAAACTAGGTCTGAGGACACACGCATGGTTTCTAATATAGCAAATGTTTAGCCTACCCTGATTATTACAAAATCAGGTCAGCAAGAATATTTGCATTTAATCATTATTTAATCAAGTAAAAGTAAAACCTCTGAATCCAATACACTGTAATATGCAGAGAGGAAAAGACCAGTTTACAAACATAATCCAAAATTATTTTTTGGAATTCATCAATAATATCAAACTCTACAACATATATTGTATTATCTCACTGACATGAAATGATTACAATAATCAAATTCAAAGAGACGGAAAGCAGAATAGTGGTTACCAGGAGTGGGAGGAGAGTGAGTTATTGCCTAATGACTATTTGTTTTGGTTTGGGGTGATATAAAAATAGTCTGCAAATAGATAGTGGTGAAATTTACACAGTATTTTCAATGTACTCAATGTCAAAGCACTGTCCACTAAAAAGAGGTTAGAATTATTTTTTTGTATATTTTACCACAATTAAAATTAATTATTTTTTAAAAATTGTTATTAAGACCTGGAACCTGCTTTTTCTCAAACCACACACATTTTCCAAGGCTATCTTGAAAAATCCTCATCTTTTCTACCTCCTTGTGCTCAGTGGGAAATGAGCAGAGTTGGCCTGTCCCTTTTCCCAGAGCTTCTTCCAGACAATTCTTCCTCTCTTGTTGAATTGCTCTACTTTTGAACTTCTGCCATCTGTCAGTACCACCCATTCTCTCCATGACACACTCTCTTCTCCCTTCCCCTGTGATTTCCACATCAGGCTCACTTTTCTCTCTTTATCCTGGCCTCCCACCACCACTGGCCTTGGAGATTCCATTCAACCTGGCTGACATCCTCTGACTCTCTGGCCTCAGAATTCCTTGCTCTCCTCAATGTGAAGGACCTTTAGCCATCCACACCCTGGCCCTTGTAATCAACCAAGAAATGCTCTACTTCCAGGAATCAGAACACAGAGGTTCTCTCTGTCTACCATCTCCTTTCCTCCTACCCTTCCCACACCCTTTCTTCATACTAAATCTGCCCCATGCCTCAATATAGCTTTTTAAAACTTCTTTGGAAATAATTTCAAACTTATAGGACAATTGCAAAAAATAATACAAACCCCACACAGAGCACTCCAACCTACCTGCATCAATATAACTTTTTAATTCCCTCAGTACAATTACTTAAACTCTGCCTACCCTAGTACTCTGGCCCATCTCAATCCCTCGAATTTCCATTTAGATCACTAGGTCAAGGCCCAACCCTGGGTCACCCCATCTTTCAGATCACTCCAGTTCTATCCATTACTGCCCACAGTTGCTGGTGGAAGTCCCAAAAATCATACTAGGTCACTGTAGATTCTTGCCGTTCCTTGTTTCTCTTCCCAGCCCTATTTCTGCATGTCCAAATCCCATGCATCTAAATTCCAAATACTGTTCTTCCCAATTGCAACCAATTTCCCAGTTGTAAGCAACCTCTTCTTCTAAACTCCCTAAGATGGTTAGATGTAATTATTGGAAGGAAGAAATTGTCAAGAAGGCTAGGAAAATGCAGAAAGAAAGAGAATCTAGAAGCAGGAAAACACAGCCAAGGTCATGCCACAGGAACACTAGGACATTGACCTAGATAGCACTATTGGCAGACCTTGCTGCTATTGCCCCTGGATTCTCAAGGCCACACTACCACTGTGAATAGCTTCTATATTGTCATGCATCCGTGCACCACTGTCTCAGAAGCCATTATCTTTAGTGGGAACATCAGATTGGCAGACACTAAGTAACACCCTAGTATGAGGAGGATCTAGCATGTTTGGTATCAAGAGGCCCATAATGGGAAACTCCCTTTAAATAGAAGGGAGTTCAGATGGTGAGTAGCCAATAAAAGGACAAATGACCTATTTCATTTAGAATAATGTTAGCAACTGTAACAAGTGAACCCCATCCCAAAATTCCAGTGATCTCACATAATAGAAGCTTATTGTTCATTCATATAACATTCCAAGGCAGGTTATCCTCCACATGGTGGGCAGCTTTCCTCCACGTGATTATTCAGGGATCCAGCCTTCTCCAATCTTGTGGCCCCACTATCCTTAGAATTCTCTGCATTCACCAGGAGAATGGAGAGACAGCGGAAGAGCACCCAGCATTGGCTACATCTGGATGCATAAAGCAGCCTGGCAACGTAGTCCCTGACTGGCCAGCAACTTTCCAACAACAACTCTACACTATAGAAGCGGGTAACAGACTTTTCATTGGCATAGACAGCTAGCTGTCAACCTACTGGGCCAATGGATGTGGTAAAAAGTATGGGGGAGTAGGGCAGTGTATTGAGGATTAAAGGACCCTGAGATGGTGGATAACTGTTTTGAATAGAAAGATTAGGGAGTGGGAAAAAAGATAGTACACTAGGAAGTTGAATTAAATAGGAAACACCAAGTTCAGGACTGTCTGAACAGCTCAGTGTCCCTAATGATGTCTTTCCTATGGCTGTTGAGTTGAGATCCTGCTACATATAGTGCCCCGGGTAAAGTGCAGAGGATGGCAAGGGTGATATAATGGTGACTATCTCCAGGAGACTTCTAAACTAATTGGGAAAATGTGTACACAGAGAGATAAATCATATTTTCTAGGAAGCATTTGGGAAGTGTCAAGTGAATGGTAAGGAGAAGTGCTAGAAGAGTTCGAAGTAGGAAGTAATTATTGTCAGCTGAGAGCTTAGGACACATATTTCTCCCATGAACTCTAAGAAGCTGATGCCAAGACAGGATTAAATGTGTAAGAAATTTATTGGGGTGAATGCCTGTGGGAGAAAATGAGGAGGGAGCCAGAGGAGGCTGCGAGAGCCTCCAAAGCACGACTCTAAAGTGTCCCTGAGGGAAGCGGATGTAGCTCAGTGGATAGGGCTCCCGTTTACCATATGGGAGGCCCCGGGTTTGCTTCCTGGAGCCTCCTGGTGAAGGCAAGCCAGCCAGCCTGCGTGGCAGCGGGACGACCCAACAAAGGAAGACAAGCAGACACAGAGAAACACACAGCAAATGGACACAGCGAGCACAAGCAGCAGGGGGGGATAAATAAATAAATAAAATCTTTAAAAATAAATAAATAAATAAAATAAAAATAAAGTGTCCCTGAATGAAGGAGAGAGAAAAGGATGGAAGGAAGATTAAATGGAAGCACTGCAGTCTAAGGAAAGTTGAGCAAGATGACCAGAGTCTGTGAGCCAACGTCACCTGTCAGAGGAGTCCCATGTCTCCCAGAAACAGATGTGCTTAAGTAGCCTTACTGCACCCAGTCATTCATTGTCTGGGAGAAGCCTGCAAGAGGCATAGCCTCAGAGTGAATCCAGGCATGCATTTTTTTTTTGGTAATTTTCTTCTTTTTTTTTTAAATTTATTGAAGTATATCACACATACATGAACATACATAAACAATAAGTGTATAGCAATAGTTGTGAACTTATAAAACAAACATACATAACATCATACAGGGCTCTCATACCTCAGCCTACCACCAATACCTTGCATTGTTGTTAAACATTTTTATCTAATGATCAAAGAACATCCTCAAAATATTACTACTAATCAAAGTATTTTATCCCAACCCACACTATTATTATTATTCTATCATTTATATATGACCATACATAAACAATAAGTGTATAGTAAAAGTTGTGAACTTACAAAGCAAACATTCATAACATCATACAGGGGTCCCATACATCGACCCTCCACCAACACCTTGCATTGTGGTGAGACATTTGTTACATATTATGAAAGAATATTGTCAAAATCTTACCACTAGGGAAGCGGGAGTGGCTCAGTCGATAGAGCCCCCGTTTACCATGTGTGAGGCCCCGGGTTCGCTTCCCGGGGCCTACTTGTGAGGGCAGGCTGGCCCGCGCGGCGCGAGGGGCTGATGCAGCGGGACCTCACAGCAAGGGGAAGATAATCAGACACACGAAGAAGACATACAGCAAATGGACACAGCAAGCACAAGCAGCAAGGGGGGGATAAATAAATAAATAAATAAATCTTTAAAAAAAAAAAAAAAATCTTACCACTAATTATGGTCCTTATCTAACATTTGGTGTATTTTTCCCCCAACCCATCCTAGTATTATTATTTTAAAATTATTTTCATGACAGAAGTTGTAAACTTACAAAACAATCATGCACATGTGCACAGTTCCCAAACAACACCCCTCCATCAACACATCACACCGTGGTGAAACATTTGTTACAGATTATGAGATAATATTATCTGATTATTACCAGGTCCATAGCATACATTTGGCACACATTTTCCATACTCCCTCATTATCAACACAGTACATCTTTGGCATAGATGCAAGAATATTACATTATTACTGTTAATCACAGTCCATACAGGCATGCATTTTAAAGGGCAGCAGCTGGGACACTTGGTCAATTACGCTTCCTGCAGATGGAGATTGGAGAGATGCATTCTCAAGACCATCACAATCTACCTGTGCCCCACACAAATCCCATCTCTCCATACAGATTTGGTTCATGGTTGCTGTGGGCCTTTCTCCTTGATGGGAAATTTTGAAGAGAAAGGTTAGTGGAACAAACTACAGGCTCCATCACTGCAGTTAATCTCAGGATCACATCTGGTATTCATCCTCTCCCTTTTCTGCTTTCCATTCTCAAATCCCCTCACCTTCAGCAAACACTTCTGCAGGCTTTGGTAACTTACCTGGTGATATGACCCAAACCTTCATTCCTGGGGGATCTGGCCCTTGATAATCATACCCTTCTCTATCTAGGGATTTTATAAATGTCTCTTCACAGTTACAATGGGACGAGAGGGCCATAACATGTCCAACCGGATCACCTGGGTCCCACACATAGTCTTCCCTATCACTATTGGTAAAAGCAGCCCTATCTTCTCCTGCTGTTCAGGGTCCATTATCCCCACCAGTATGGTGAATCCTTCTCTCACCAGCTAGTCCTTGGACATGAGGAGTCCAAAGTGCCCTGCCATCAGCTGTAAGTCATAGTTCAGTAGGGTCCTTGATATGCTTCCTGGTGAGACTGTGCTCTCTTTAGAGACCAGGACCTCCAACCCTGTAGATGCCAGAGTTGTGGGGACAAGAAGCACAAAATCCCCAAATGGGTCATTGAGAGTGATGGTAAGTGGGGTCACTTCTGCTTCCATACCTTAGTTCCCAGACTCTGCCTCTGAACTGATACTTCAGTAGTGTTAGGAGACTTCCAGACTTGCCTTGCTGAGCTTTCTAATGTCTCTGGAGCTCTGCTCCCCTAATTAGGTCTTTAGCCTGCTACTCAGCTGTGTCTTCCTTTCCCTTGCCGGAGATAAGGGCCTCTTTGTAAGTTCCCTGGAGGCCCTATGACTCTAACACTTAACCAAAAACTGTTTGTTAATGGACCTCAATCTCATTATCCCTCTGCAGAGTTTTGATACAACTTAGTAGTCTGTCTTTGTAGGCATTGATCCCCCGCATATTTTTCAAATGTCTACATCATTTCATCAGCCTTAGTATTCCCCTCCACTGGGATATTTTCTAAATTCGAAATTAGTGAAAATCTTTAGCAATTGAGTCACCACCTTGTACTAGGGACTATCTGTGCCTAACCAGGATGGCATCATGCTGTGCAGTGGATGAGTCATTCCAAATATCCATCTTACCACATGATTTCTTGTGCCACTCCTGGTACCACTTGTGTTAGTCTGGGTCTCTGAGAAGTGGATGCAAGACAGGATTAACTGTGCAAGAAATTTATTAGAGGAAATATCTATGAGTAGAAATGGGAAGGCAACTAGAAGAGGCTGAGAATACGGTTAGACTACAATGTAAGTCTGACCTCAGGTGAAAGAGACAGTGAAGAAAGGAATATTGAGTGGAAGCATTTTACACCACAGTACGCGTCTCAGGAAAGTTTGACAAGGCCATTAGGGAGTTCTCAAGCCAAAGAAACCTGTTGTGGGAGTCTGGTTTGGCATCTCTCAGGAACGGGCCTGCTTTAGTATCTCTGCCTCACTCAGTCATTGGCTAGCAGCAGCCTGTGGGAAGCAGGGCCTCAGTGAAAACATAGCAGTGGATTTCAGAGGGCAGTAGCTGAGGCCCTCAATCAATCATACTCTCTGTAGTCAGAGATCAGAGAGGTGTGTTCTCCAAGGAATCTTCATGGAGAAGATATGGAGGAAATGAAATACAGGAGGATCTAGAAATAGAGGAAGGATCTAGATAAGTGGTGAAGGGCAGAAAATACACCCAATGATGATGTGTAGGCGGAGAGGACTATGTGTATTAGGCAAAATGAATAGGGTACCTTATTTGAAGTGAGGGCTCAGTTTAGAGGTGTCATGGGGAAAATATTGGAAAAGTAGATAAAGAGAGAATTGTTATGGGCCTTGAATGCCAGGTGAGAAATTCACACTCTATCTTATAGGCATTCGGAAGCCACGGACATATTAAATCTACACTTTCCCTAACCTCTCAGCAGCACTGAGTACTAGTGACCCCTCCTTTTTTTGCTCCCTTCTTCTTGAAACATTTTTTTTTACTTCTTTGACATAATAGACTCATAGTTTTCCTCCTATATATTTGGCCACTCATTCCCACTCTCCTATGTGCAGTCCCTCATGACTTGAAAGTGGATCACTTGCCCAGGGGAAAACAAAAACAGAGTATAACAAAAGTCTAAGGGTATAATAAATTAATTAATTCAAGAAAATATTCCATGATTATGCCACTCTCAACCCTAAACATCTTTAATGGTTACTCAATATTCATACTGCTTTAGTCAGCCAAATGCGTGCTGATGCAAAATACCAGAAAATCAGTAGGTCGTTATAAAGGGTATTTATTTGGGGTAGAAGTCCACAGTTACCAGGCCATAAAGCATAAATTTCTTCCTTCACCAAAGTCCATTGCCACGTGTTGGAGCAAGACAGCTGCCGACGTTTGCCCGGGTTCAGGTTTCTTGGGTTCCTCTCTTCCCGGGGCTGCGTTTCTCTCCGGGCTTAGCTCCTCTGTTTCCTCCACAAGGCCAGCTGTGAACTCTCAGGCAAATGGCTCATGTCTATCCCAAGGCCTTCTCTCCTTCCTCATGACCAAGCTTTCTTACTTCCCAGGGCTCCAGCTCAAGACTCCAACATCAAAACTTCAACATCAAAACTGTTCCCTCTGTCCTTTGTCTTGCCTTTTATATTTGATTCCCCCACTCACCAAGGGGTGGGAAGTCAACACCCTACTGACGTGGCCCAATCAAAGCCCCAATTATAACTTAATCATGCCCAGATGAACAGATCAGTTTACAAGCATAATCTAATATAGATTTTTGGAATTCATAATTACATCAAACTGCCAAATGGCTACACTCCACCCTCTGAATTCCAAAAATACATTACAATATTAAAAAAACCTTAAATCAGTAACAATTCAAGTACAAAATCATACAATCATTTTAAAGAAATACAGTTTGTCTTCAGGCAAAATCCCGTCTGCTGTAGACCTCTGAAACTTACAAAACCATTTAACTGCTTCCAATACACAAATGGACAGAAGGATAAACATTTTCATTATCATAAGGAGAAATTGGGATGTTAAACATGAGTCATGGATCCTCTACAGTTCAGTAAACCTGCAGGGCATCCTCCTTTCAATTTCAAAGTCTGAGAGACATTCTTAAGATGCTGGTTTCTTGTACTTGGGGCCACATGGGGACCCACCCTTTCCACAGGCTTGCCCAAGGGCCATTTTCTTGGTTCCACCCTTATCAAGCATCTGGGTGTCGACCAAGCTCTGGACCTCACCCTCCAAGAGTGTTGGGGTGATTGCCACACCTTACCAAATCTTTGGGTTAGAGTTTTGGCCCCCCTAGTACAGTGAGGTGAAAACAACATTTCCCCTAACCTTTGGCATACAGGTTCAACCCTCTCAGAGCAACGAGTTGACCACCTGGCCTTTGCTAACTTTTGGCATACAGGTTCAACACTGTCAGAGCAATGGGTTGACCATCTGGCCTTCTCTAATCCATGGGGGACAGGTACACCCCTCTCAGACCTATGGGGTGTTGACCTTAACTGCCCTAATCTTTGAGGAGTGTGCTCCACTCTCCCTGTACCCTGGGGCAGCAAAACTCTTCCTGAACATCGGGTGGGAACATCCACCCTTTTCAACTGCTGGGGCAAACTCACCCTCTCTATACACATGGGTGGGACTCCTCTCTTGGCCCAAGGCGATGTCTTAATTCCAGATCTCAGCTTCCATGGGTTTCTTTTAAAGCTGTTTCTCCTTAAATCTTTTCTTTCCATGTCCTCTTTTGTCCAACCTGACAGTGGTTTTGTTCATACAGCTCTCTCAAAAACTTTGTTGGTTTAACATGCAGGAAGCAGGGGTCCAAGCCATCAGACAGTAAGACTTTGCACAAGTCTTTCCTCGATAACTGCATCTTCAATTCTGATTTACAAGTTCCAAGTTTAGTAAAGTCTTCAAATGGGGCATTTTCATCCGGGAACTTGATTTCCAGAAACTTGGAAGTTCCGGAATCAGTTTCTGTTTTCTTTGTGCCCAAAAGTTCAGTCCTTAGTGTATTTCGCTCATCTACTATTTTGCTATAAGCTGCAAGGAGAAGCCAAGCCACATTCTCCGAGTTTACCTTGGAAAGTTCTTCAGCTGAATGCTCCGGTTCGCCATTTTCAAATTCTGTCTTCCATATAACACCAGGAGTTATTCTTGCTAAGTTCTCTGCAACTTTAAAACATGGATTGCCTTTCCTCCAGTTTCCAATAATAGTTTCATCATTTACTTCCAAGGCATTATAAAAAGTCTCTTTAGTATCCATATTACTATCAACAGTCTCTTCAAAGCACTGTAGGCCTTTTCCATCAAGCATTTCACAATTCCTCCAAAAAATACCCCTTACCCATTTATAAAACCATTCCAACATTTTGGTAATTGCAAAAGCACTTCCCCACTCCTCGGTACCAAATTCTGTATTTGTCAGGGTTCTCTCAGGAAACAGAATCAACAGGAGATATCTGTCAATAATATGAGATTTTATAAGAGTCTCTCACGTGACCATGGGGATGCATAATTCCAGGTTCCGCAGGCAGGCTGCAAGCCAGGGGCTCCGATGAAAGTCCAATGAAAGGTCCTTCATGAGTTTCTGGGAGAAGTTGGCTGTCCAACGACGAGCTGGGAAATTCTCTTTGAATGTTGAAATCACTTCCCCTTTTAAGGCATTCAACTGATTGGATAAAAGCGTCACCCATTGATGATGCAATCTCCCTGATTGATGCAGATGTAATCAGCCATCCACGCAGTAAACTCACTGGTGATTGAAGTCCATAAATGCTCTTGTATTACAATTAGCCCAGTGCTTGCTGGACCAAACACCTGGACACAATTACCTGGCTGAGTTGACGCATTAGCCTAACCATCACACATACGCTAAGAAAAAATTCTTAATATGGTCTATAAGACCTTACACAGCTTGGACCCTACCTATCTCAATGACTCATCCAGTAAAGAGCTCTCCCAATCTCTCTCTGCTCCAGCCACATTGCTCTTCTGTCAATTCCTTAAATGACCATGTTCTCTCCTTCTGCAGGGTCTTTGCCTTCAGTGGGTGGAAGGATCATGTCTTTCCTTTTTAGCAGTTAATTCGACTTATCCTTCAGATCTCAGCTTGACACTTCATGAGAGAAGCCTTCCCTGACTTCCTTAGCTAAATCAAAACCTTCTAGTATATGTCTCATGGAACCACATACTTTTTATTTGAAGCAATTATCAAAGTTGTAATTTTATATTTATTTGTATGATTATTTGATGAAGGTTAGTCTGTCAATATTTCCAACTAGACTGTAAGGTATATGAAGGCAAGGACTATGCCTATATTCTCATTTTATGTATCACCAGCACTTAATAGAGTGACTGAAATATTTTTACAAAATGCCTAAAATAATGAATGCATGGATGAATGAGCAGTAATTCTCAAGTAGAGGATGGGAGTGATGTTTGTGCAAAACAGAGTATTAATTTAATAAGTCACTTCTGGGTAGAATGAATTAAAGTTCTGGGAGACCTACATTAGAAGGTCCAGTTAGAAGTCATCTGTAAGTTGAGGGGTAAGAAGTTATATTAGGGCCAAGGCTAGCTAAGCTGCTATGACTCCTAAATACAAGGGCCCAAGTAAAATAGAAGTTTATTTCTTCCCATGGTCAGCTTTCCAGAATCATGAGGCATCTCTGATCTACATCCAGGGACCAGATTACTTCCATCTAACTGTTCTGTCATCCCTTCGTGGTCAAAGCTGTGTGCTGACACATCTGTGTTCCAGTTATGGAAAAGGGGAGAGTGAGGAAACCCGATCACACACACATTCCATTGATGATAACTTAATCACATGATCATAAGCTATATCTACCCAAGGAAGCTGGCAAATATACTCTTTAGTAAGGCAGCTAAGTGCCCTGCAAAAACTCTATTACTATTAAGGAAAGAGTTTATTTGAGGTAACACTAGCAGTCTGTCCCAGAGGGTTATGGCAGCATGAACGGAAAAGAACAGACCCAATGAACAGATAGGCATTAAGTGCAGGAATATTAAAAAGAGGAAGTTTACAAATTAAAAGATATTACTGCTTTCGCTCCATCTTGCAGTCCCGACAAGATGGGTAAGTGTCGAGGTCTTCGTACTGCCAGGAAGCTCCGTAGCCACCAAGGGTACCAGAAGTGGCATGATAACCAGTACAAGAAAGCCCATCTGGGCACAGTCCTGAAGGCCATCCTTTGTGGAGGTGCTTCCTCTGCAAAGGGAGTTGTGTTGGAAAAAGTAGGGGTTGAAGCCAAACAGGCAAATTCTGCCTTCAGGAAGTGTGTCAGGGTCCAGCTGATCAAGAATGGCAAGAAAATCACAGCCTTCATACCCCATGATGGTTGCTTGAACTTTATGGAGGAAAATGATGACGTTCTGGTTGCTGTTGGCGACATTCCTGGAGTCCACTTTGTTTTCAAAGCAGTCAATGTCTCTCTTTTGGCTTTATATAAAGGCAAGAAAGAAAGGCCAAGATCATAAATTTTGATGATGCAAAGCAAGCAGTAGTAATAAATTTTCATATGCCAAAAAAAAGATATTAGTAACCTCTTCATACCAATAAATTTCAAAATTTAGCTGAAATGGACAAATTCCTCAAAAACACAACTTAGCAAAAAAGACACAAAATGAAATAGAAAACACAAACAATCCTATTTCTATTAAATGAATCCACAAGTAAAAACCTTCCAACATAGAAAACTTGAGAATTAGAAGCTTCACTGATGACTTGTCTCAAACATTTAATGAATCATACATTAACTCTTCCAAAGAATAGAAAAAGATGAAATGCTTCCCAATACAATATGAGCCCAGCATTATTCTGATACCAAAACCCGAAAAAGCATTACATGAAAGGATCGTTACAGGTCACCATCTCCCTTGAACACAGGTGTAAAAATTCTAAACACATAGAGAGATTGAGAGGTGAGGAATTTTCTTCTTTGTTTTTTGTTTATTATTGTTATTATTGAAACAATGTAAATATTCTAATATTGATTGAAGTGATGCACATACAACTATGTGATTATACCAAATACTATTGATTGTACATTTTGGATGAATTGTATGTTTTATTAATATGCATCAATAAAATTGAATTGTTTTTAAAAAAAATTCTAAACAAACTCCTAGCAAATCTAACCCATCAATACATAAAAATGATAATACATCATGACTAGATGGAGTTCATTCCAGGCATGCAAGATTGGTTTAACATTCCAAAATAAATCAATATAATTTACCACATTAACAGAATAATGAAAAAAAATATGATCATCTCAACAGAGTCATAAAAAGCATTTGATAAAATTCAGCACTTTTCCATGATAAATACTCTCAACAAACTGTGAATAGAATATAACTTCCTTAATCTGACAAAGGGTAGTTATAAAAAAAACCTATAGCTAATATGAGAATGCTTCCTTTCCCTGCCAAGTTTTGGCAACATCACAAGAATGTCCACTAGTGCCATTTCTATTCTACATTGTGTAGGAGGCCCTAGCCAATGCAATGAGGCAAGAAAAAGAAATGAAATGCATTAATATTGAAAAAGACATAAAGCCATCTTTATTATCAGATAATATATACTTATTTATGTAAAAAAGTTAAATTATAAACTATTTAAAAATAAGTGTATTTAACAAGATCGGTGGATACAAGGGCAATATGCAAAAATCAATTGTATTCCTAAATTCTAGTAACAAAATAATAGAAAATGAAAATTTAAAAATACCGTTTACACAGTGTGCAGAATGAAATTCAGACAGAGAGAAAGCCATGGGAAGCAATAAGCTGAAGGTCAGTGGAAGCTGGAAGAGAAGGGAGACGCATGAGAGGCTGCTATGTGCATTGCTATGTGACAGAGGAGCCAAGGACTAAGGATCGCTGCAACCAGCCCCAGAATGCCAGTCTTTGGGAGGAAAGCATTGCCCTGATGATGCCTTGATTTGAACTTATCCCAACCTCAAAACCATGATCCAAAAGGGAAGCAGCTGTGGCTCAATAGGGAAGCAGCTCCTGTTTACCATTTGGGAGGCCCTGGGTTCAATTCCCAGGGCCTCCTGGTGAAGGCAAGCCGGCGCGTGGTGCGGTGAGCTGGTGCAGCAAGATGACACAACAAAGGGAGACAAGCAGACACAGAAAAACGCAAAGCAAATGGACACACCGAGCACAAGCAGCAAGGGGGGATAAATAAAAAACAAGTAACAAATTAAGGACATATAATATCTCTATACTGAAAACTAAAAAACATTACTGGAAAAAAATTAAAGATCTAAATAAATGGAAAGAGTCAACATTTTCATGGATGGACTGGAAAACATAATATTGTTATGATATCAATTATTTTCAAATTGTTCTATATGTTCAATGTAATCCCAGTCAAAATCCCAGAAGGGCTTTTTTTTATGTGGAAATTAACAAGCTAGTTCTAAATTTATACAGAAATGCAAAAGATCTGGAATAGCTAAGGCAATATTGAAGAACAACAAAGCTACAGGATTTACACCACTAGATATCAGGATTTACTATAAACCTCAGTAATTTAGACACTATGGCATTGATGTAATTATAAAAAGGTCAATGGAATTAGAGTTCAGAAACTTGCATTTGTGATCACCTGGTTTATGACAAAGATTCCACTGAAATTTAGTGAGGAGTAAATTATAGTATTTTCAACAAATGGTGGTATGCCAGTGTAGCAGTTTGATATTGTTTATGAATTCCAAAATTAGATATTGGATTCAGAGGTTTCACTCTTACTTGATTAAATAGTGATTAAGGCTTTGATTGGGCCATGTCAGTAGGATGTTGCATCCCCGCCCCCTTGGTGGGTGGGGACTCACAGAGAAAAGACATGGCAGAGTTTGGAGTTTTGATTCTGGAGCCTGGGAAGTAAACACACAGAGAAGCAGATACATGAGGAAGGAGAGAAGTCTATATTAGACATGGCAGAGGCCCCGGGAAGAGAGACGAGCCATTCACCTGATAGTCTATAGCTGGCCTTGTGGAGCTAGCAGAGCAGCTGAGCTCAGAGTGAAATGAGCCCTGGGAAGAGAGGAACCCAGGAAGCCTGAACCCTTGCAGATGTCGGCAGCCATCTTGTTCCAACACTTGGCAACCGACTTTGG
>JAQZBX010014426.1:0-22508 GCA_029593785.1 Cabassous unicinctus
GAGATGCTCATGTCCTCTCAGAATTGGCCATATCACCACAACAGGGCAATAAAAAAAGAGGACAGAATGAGAAACATATCCCTCACTTCTGGTGGACCAGGTTGAAGAGGTTATGGGTGCCTTCATGGAATCATCACAGTGGTGGAAGTTTATATCCCCGTTACCTTCTCTCCAGTCATCGTAGTATTTGTGTCTTTCCCTACCATGGAAAAGTTGAAGTGTACATCTTGGACATTCAGGAGCTATGTGTTTGATGACTGACAAAGTAAGAGTTTGGGAAGACAGTCAAGATATATATCCATGTGCTAGATTTCTGATAAGTCATTCCCAGCCCAAGACTTCACCTTCAGGACATGACATTCTGTGCAGCTTCCCAGATCATCACACTGGTGGTTCCCAACAAAGCCTTCAATAATGACACCACCACATTACCATCCATTGTGTCACCATTGGGCAGGCAAGCCTTTCTGCAGTGTGACTGATAAAACCAGACAACTTAGTCTAACAGACTGGTCTGCTCACTTTCATACTGAGGACACACAAATCATGGGGGCAATGATGCAAACCCACTAAGAGGCGAGTCTCCCCTTCAGGTGAAAATTGTTTCCTGTCAGCAACAAGAAGGTTGTGTGGTGAACAGCACCAGCCTGGGAAGAGGGCTCACCATTGGCAATAGAGCTTCAGGACACGTGCAGGCTGTGAATGCTAAGCCTGGCAAAGCTGCCAGTCTCTAACTACCACATGGAGGTTGAGGTGCTGCTTCTTGAATATCCAGAGCTGCATAAAGGGAGTGAATATGGGAATCTAGAAGTCCATTTATGTCATCTGATTGACCAAGAACTAGACTCCTTTCTCCTTCGGAATGCCTGGTTCATCACCAAACAGGATATCCAGGATATTTGGAGGTGATACCCTAAGGCATTACTGCAACTCCCATCCAAGTGCAGCTTTGCCATGGTACGCATGGCCAGGGAATTGTCACACTGGCCTGCAGGTGGACCCCACAGTTGGGCAACTGTAAGCCCTCCCCAAAGAACTTCTGGACAAGATTCAAGTCCAGGTATTTAGGAAATCGCTGCTGCTGAATCCAAAAATAGAAGCAGCATAAAGTGTAACATTGTCAAACTCATTTATAAAACTTCATGCAGTGCCCTTGTGGCTTTTGAGCTTCCATATTTGTGGTTCTACATCATGTGCATTGATGAGGATTCTTGGTGTTTGGGTCCATGATTGGGACAGCCACAATAAAAGTAATTTGCCAACAATTTTTTGGGATCAATCAAGTCATCATTGTTGCTGTAAAGGTATGTCCTGTTTTTCGCCTGAGGATTTCCACTTGCTTGTCCTGCACACTTGGCTCAAGGAGTCTCTGGTGGCCCTACTTCTGGACAAGACCGACTTTCTACTTCCATAATAACTCCAGAAACAGTTCAGGCTTGTATATTTGATGAATAAATTACAGTCAGCCAACACTGCACACAATGGGAATAACAGTCATACTTGTGTAATCCACACGGTCTGTATTGGCTCGACCTTGTTGAGCACACTGGCTCTCCAACCTCATCCTGCCACCTGCCCAGCAGGTCATCACCCCAAAGCTGTCTAGAACTGGGGTAGTAGAGAACTTTGGCGAACTGCCTCATCAACTCAGAAGGCCTTTTGGGAAGTTGCTTGGCCAACAGTGTTCAAAGTAAGCCCCAAGATGGGCATGAGTCTCAACCTTACAAGGTTCCCAGGCACCCCAGTACATACACAGAGATATTCTTCAAGGACTGGTTCGTGTCACAACAATGCTGTCGATCAGCTTTCAAGAGGTCTCAGCCTTGGGGACTTGTATGCCTTTATAATATACATAATGCAGTCACACCAAAGCTAGCCTGCAAGACCCAAGCCTATCTTGATACACACTTTGATGCCACCTGTTTTGGTAGAACTATAGTTCCGTTGTGCTCATTAGCTTATTTATTTTTGTAGGAGCTTTAAGGTTTCTTTCGAATCTTAAACTCTTTTGCCTCAGATTTGATCCATGGTTGAGATTTCTAGACATAGGTAAACATCTTTCCTACATTGCTAAAAATCACTTCCTCCTCTGTGCTTTGAGGATTTAAAAGCTCTGTTTAGAACTTTCCAAAAGAATGTTTTCTGGCCAGTCTCAGGGAAAGAACTGACCATTGGATTGACCTTCATCGTTGGAGTCCTGTTTTCCCACCTCTTGCTGCTCCCATGAGGAATTGGTGAGAGGACAAATGTGAACATCTGCCCTGAAGGGGCTCCTGTCACCACACTGAGGAGCCTCAGAATTAATTGCCCAGATGAACAGTCTGTATTCTCAGAATGATGGTGAGGTGCCAAAGAGCCACCTGATGCCTAAAAAATCAAGCTTGTCCCTCTTTGGGGCCAGTGTGAATAGAAAAAGAGTAAAATCTTCCAGTTTGGTCCTTTTGGCAGTTACCAAGGCACATCTTGGCTTGACCTCAGCTGGCCCCCACTGGCATAGCCCATGCCCAGGGGTCTCCCAGGTTTCTCCATCACACAGGGACCTCAGTTGTCCCCAGTGAAGTGTCTTTAGTCCGGGCAGAGGTCTTAGTCTCTGTTTTGAGATATCATTGTGGTCTTCCTGCAAACAAAGACAATGTTATTTGTTGCTTTTTTTGTATAATACCGAGTTCCTCAGCAGGCCCAAGCTTCTGTCACACCACAGGCCTGAGAAGACCTTTTTGGCAATCAGCTCACCAGGCTGTAAGGATACTCTAGGCAGCTTCCAAGTGGCACCGAACCTAATTCTGCCTGCCCTTGTACAGAAAGGGGGAGCCAGACAAGCTGGGATTTTCTAAGCAGAAAGGGAAGGAGAAGAGACCAAAAGTATCCCCTCTCTTCCAGGCCCCTCATTTACAATCTCTGAAACTTCCAGAGCATGCCTGTGCCCCCACCCCCATTATTGACTACAAAGAGCCAGTGGGGAGACTGGATGTGGTTTAAGCAGTTGAGTGCCTGCCTCCCACATGGAAGGTCCTGGGTTTGGTTTCCGGTATCTCCTAAAATAAAAAAAAAACAAGCAAACAAATGAAAAAAACAACTCAGGGGAACTGATGTGGCTCAGTGTTTAAGCACCAGCTTCTAACATGCAAGGTCCCAGGTTCAATCCCCAGTCCTGGTACTTAAAAAAAAAAAAAAAAGCCAGTGGGTAGCTGGACTTCCCCCCTTGAGAGCTGGTGGCCCTATATCTGTTGCCTTGTCAGGATGTTCCACAAATGAACACTGTCATTTATCAGTCATCCTGACAAATGAACACTGTTTTTGGAAGGTTCAGTTGGATTATAGGAGAACAAGGAGAAACCTACCCCAATCCTTTAGGACCAAGCTGCTAGATTTGTTTTCCAATACTGGAGATAGATGTAAATAAGTATTTTGTTTGGTTTATTTAAGAAACCTCTGTGGTAGGAACCTTCTTATCTACCCATTGCAGTAGGCTGAAAAAAAATGAACATCACCCCCTCCCCCGCCATATATACTTCCTAATCCCCAAAACTTGTGAATATTACCTTATATGGTAAAAGATTAAGTTAAGGATCTTGAGTGGAGAGCTTATCCTGGATTGTGTGCATGGGCCCTAAATGCCATCACATGTATCCTTATAAGAAAGTAGAGGGAGCTTTTATAGACACAGAGAGAAGGCCACGTGAAGATGGAGGCAGAGCGATGCAGCCACAGACCAAGGAAGGCCTGCAGCCACCAGAAGCTGGAAAAGGAGAGGAAGCTTCTCCCCTAGAGCCTTGGGAGGGAGCACAGCCCTGCAAACACCTTGATTTCAGACTTCTGGCCTCCAGAACTGGGAAAGAATAGGTTTGTTGTTTTAGGCCACTGGTTTGTGACAATTTGTTATGGCAGCTCGAAACTAAGATCGATTTTGGTACTGGAAACTGGGGTGCTGCTGTAAAAGAAATACTTAAATATGTGGGTGTGGCTTTGGAATTAGAGATAGGTTAGGGCTCAGAAGGAAATGAGGAACATGTTACTGGAAACCAGAGGAAAGGTGATCCTTGCTATATAACAGCAAGAACTTGGCTGGATTGAGTCCTCCTGTTGTATGGAAAGCAGGTTTTAAATGCTGAGCTTGGATATTTATCTGGGGAGATTTCCAAGCAAAGAACTGAAGGTACAATCTGGTTTCTTCCTGCTGTTTATAGTAAAATGCAAAAGGAAAGAAATTAAGAAAGCAACCATTAGGCAGAAACAAAGGTTTACAGGGGGTTCATTATACAACCACTTTCAACAATTATCAACTTATTACCAAACTTGTTTCATCTATATCCTCACCCACTTTCTTCCTTCTCATTGGATTTTAAGATGCTTTGAAATATAATTCACTTGCCATACAGTTCACCCATTTAAATTGTATAATTCAATAGCCTTTAGTTTGTTCAGAGTTATGCCTCCACCACCACAATCCAATTTCAGAACATTCTCATCCTCTCGTAAAAGAAATCCTGTACCTGTTTAGCAGTCACCCCTGTTCTTCTCCCTCCCTAGCCCAAGGCAACCACTAATCTACTTTGACTCTGTAAAGTTGCTGATTTTGGGCATCTCATATAAATAGAATTATATAATGTGAGCTTTTGTGACTGGCGTTTTAGTTAGCATAATGTTTATCCATGCTGCAGCATTTATCACTACTTTCTTATTGCCAGGTATTCCACTGTAGGGCTATCACATATTATCCATTATCAGTTGACATTTGAGTTTTCTAGCTATTATGGATAATACTTCTATGAATATACATGAACAAGTTGTGTGTGAACATATGTTTTCATTTCTCTTGGGTATCTTCCTAGTAGTCACATGATATTTCTACACTTAATCTTTTGAGGAACTGCCAGATTGTTTTCCACAGCAGCTGCCCCATTTTCTCTTCCCACTCACAGTAGATAAGGGTTCTAATTTTTCTACCTCCTCACCAACACTTGTTATTGTCTTTCATATTATTAGCCATCCCAGTGGGTATGAAGTGGTGTCTCATGATTTTGATTTGCATTTTCCTAATGACCAATGTTAAGCACTTTTCAGCAGTTTATATTGGCCGTTTGCATTTTCTTTGGGAAAAGATCTATTTTTACCCATTTTGTAATTGGCTTGTCTTTATTATTGAGCTGTAAGAGTTTCTATAAGAAGTTTTAAAGTTAAAGAATAAAAGTTTAGTTGCACTGTTAGGATACAAGCTAAACTATTATAAAACACAGACCAAAATAAAATGGAAGATTATTTCTCTCTTCCGTAATAGAATAGAATAGAATAGAATAGTGGGTAATTAGGCTTTTGCTTTTCAAAGATTAATCCATGGATCAGTGGCACCACCTGGGAGCTCAGGAGAACTGCAGTCTTGCCCTGCCCCAGGGCCTCAATTAATCTGCATTTTGACAAGATTCCAAAACAATTATTGCTGATTATTTGAGGTAGTTATGTTCTCTAAAGTAATCCAGAACACAGAATTAGCAAATACTGAGCCACTGCACCTAGGGGAAACACAGGGTTCGGTTCCCACAAGCCTTTGGTGAAAACATTTTCAATAACTTATCAGTATAAAACCTTGTTTTATGTGTGTTTGTTTGACACCTTATTTAACATACGCTGTTGATTCAGTAACACTGAACTGCAGCCAAAAGCATGGTTAACTCCTGCCTGAACAAAGTTTATCTAATCCATGTATTTTGTCCCTAAGGCAGTCACAGCCTTTTGCATTCAGGAACACTAGACAGCACTTCAGCACTGTGCTTAGGGGCCACCATAAACAGCCAAATCACCAAAAAAGGCACTAAAATGCTAGACTTATGGTACTCAATATACTATTAACAGGATTCTTGTTTAAAGAAGGAGATCTGAAATAAGGCAGCAGAGCATCACCTTGTTCGACCTCAGGAACGTGCACATCGAGTGCCTCATTTATTCCCTCTGAGCATGTCCTCAAATAATTTTCTGCCCTACAAGGTCATCCAGGGACCCATGCTGGTAGATGATCAGCAGTTTGGCATTGTTTATAAATTCCAAAAATAGGTATTGGATTATGTTTGTAAACTGGTCTGTACCTGGGCATGATTAAATTATGATTAGGGCATTGGTTGGGCCACGTCAGTAGGATGTTGAGTCCCTGCCCCCTTGGTGGGTGGGGACTCACAGATTAAACTGCAGGGCAGAGTAGAGGAATGAGTTGGAGTTTTGATGCTGAGTTTTGAGCTGGAGCCCAGGAAGTAAACACACAGGAGAAGAACACAGAGGAATAGAGACAGCTCCACAGACATGGCAGAGGCCCTGGGAAGAGACGAGCCATTCACCTGATAGTCTACAGCTGGCCTTGTGGAGAGAAACAAGCCCTGGGAAGAGAGGAACCCAGGAAGCCTGAACTCTTGGCATATGTCGGCAGCCATCTTGCTCCAATACGTGGCAAAAGACTTTGGTGAGGGAAGTATTTACACTTTATGGCCTGGTAACTGTAAGCTTCTACCTCAAATAAATACCCTTTATAAAAACCAACAGATTTCTGGTATTTTGCATCAGCACCCCTTTGGCTGACTAATACAATGACTTCTGCCATCTTTCACTTGGAGTCTATTTCTGAACCCAATGTTTGATGCTGCAATTATTGCCTTTCCCTAGCTGTCTTAGTTTGCCACAGGGCTGCAGATGCAAAATACAGAAATGGGTTGGCTTTTATAATAGGAACTTTATTTAGGGTAAAAACTTACAGTAGCAAGGCCATGAAGTATCCAAATCAAGGCACCATCAGAGATGCTTTCTCACCAACATCAGCTACTGGTTATCCTGGGGTCCTGCCATGTGGTGAAGCAAGATGGCTGCAAATCTGTGTTGAGGTCCCTACCGGCCCCTCTAGGTTCATTGTCTCTTCAGCCTTGAACTGCTCTGTGGGCCTAGCCTCTTTGGGGGCTTCATGCTTCAGCCTTGGCTGCTAGCGATCCTCAAGTCCTTTCTCTCACATGGCTGGGTCAAGATGGCCGAGCTCCCTTTTCTGTGTATCTCTCTGTCTCTGTTTATATCAGACCCAGCAAGAGGGAAGAGACTCAACCCGAGTCTCGCCTCACTGACGTAGCCCAAAAGGATACCACACCCACAGGAATGGATTCATTCAAAACAATCTTCCTTTTAAATTCACAGAACTTAAACTGTCATACCAGCCAATTCCCTACAGTGTTAGACCCCCCAAGCAGGCAGCTAAACATTAAGGAGACAAACCATAAGTGTCACATATTTCCACACACCACATTTGCCCAAGCCTAGTCACATGACCATGCCCAACTTCAAGGGAGACTGGGAAATACAGTCTATAGCTGGGCAGCCATTTGCCCATATGCCTGTTTAGTTTCCAAGGCTGCTCAAGCAAAATGCCATGAGATGAATTGGTTTAAACAATGCAAATGTATTAGCTTGTGGTTTTGAGGCTAAAAGAAAGTCCAAATCAAGGCAGCAAGGCAATACTTTCTCCACTGGGGTCTATATCTTGTCACCATGGCAAGCACATGACAGCATCTCCTGGTCTCTCCCTTCTCTTCTGGGTTCAGCTTCTTACCTCCTTTGGCTTTCTCTCTTTACCTGAATTTCATTGTCTTATAAAGGACTCCAGTTAAAGGATTAAGAGCCATCCTGATTGAGGTGGGCCACATCTTAACTGAATAAGAGGTCCTACTCAAAATGGGTTCACACCCGTAGGAATGAATAACTAACAAGTTTTTCTGGGATACATATAGCTTCACCACACTCTAACCTCTGGAGCCAAAAAAGACAAGTTCTTTCCATATACAAAATATATTAATTCCATCACAATATCCCAGACGCCTTAAGTCATTTTAGAAACAAAGCTAACAAAGGCTTATCATAATCAGTTATGAGTATGGTCTGTCCTGGGCTACAATTCTCTTCTATCTATAGACCTGTGAGACCTAGAAAACAAGTTATCTGCTTCCAATATACAATAGAGGGACAGGCATAGGATAAACATTACCATTCCCACAGGGAGAAATTGGAAAGTAAACAGAGGTCACGGATCCCAAACAGTTTTGAAACCTAGCAGGGCATAACTCCATTAGATCAAGGTCTGAGAGTCATCAATGGACTGTTTTGTTTTCTAGGACTGATGAAACAGCAGTCCCATCCCTTTCAGCCATGCTCTCTCCAAACACTGGGGTAAAGGCTCCACCCTCTCTAAACATCTGGATGGAAGCCAGGCTCTCCCAGAACACCAGGGCATAGGCTCCTCTCTCTCAGAACACTGGGGCCTTCCATCCCTCTCCAAGCACTGGGGCAGACTCACCCTCTCCACACACATAGGTGAGCCTGTTCTCTTGGCCTGAGAAGATGGCTTTGCTCCAGACTTCAGCTTCCATGGTTTTTTTTTTTCTTTTGTCGTGTTTTGTTTTGTTTTTCAAAGGAGTTACTGGGGATTGAACCTGGTACCTCATACATGCAAAGCAGGTGCTTAACCACTGAGCTATAACCGTTCCGCCCATGGTTCTGCCCTTGAAGTGATTTTTCCTTCAGGTTGTCCCATCTCTATTCTTTTAGTCCAGGCTGACAGTGATTCCATTCACACAGCTCTCACAAGACTTCTCAGTTTTGCATGTAGTACACAGGAATCCAAACCAGACAGTAGGACTTACACAGATCCTTCCTAGATCCTGACTTGCACTGAAATGACTGATGGGATCCATGTTCGGTTAAACCCTCACACAAAGCACTGTTCTCTCAGGACTTGTTTTCCATGAAGCTCGGAATTTTCCAAACTATCAGTCTCTGGTTTCTTTATTGCCAAGTTCAGTTCTCAGCTTATCCTTTTCTTCTCATGTTTTACTATAAGCTACAAGGAGAAGCTAGGCCACACATTCCACAGTTAGCTTGGAAATTGCAGCAGCTAAATATCTAAGTTCATTACTCTCAAGTTCTACCTTCTATCCAACATCAGAACTCAATTTCACCAAGTTCTCTGCCACTTTTAAACAAGTATGGCCTTTCCTGCAGTTCCCAGTAGCACATTCATCATTTTCTTCTAAGGCCTCATCGGAAGTACTGCTAGCATCCATATTTTAACCAACAGTCTATTCAAAGCAATCTAGGCCTTTTCTATCAAGTACCTCAATAATTCTTCCAGCCTCTACCCCATTACCCAATTCCAAAGCCATTTCTACATAGTTGGTATTTGCAATGGCAGCGCCTCATTCTCCTGGTATCAGAATCTGTTTTCGTTTCCTAGGCTGCTCAAAGAAAATACCTTATATGCCATTCATTCATTCATGAAATGGGCTGGGTTAAACAATGGGAATTTATTCATTCATGATTTTGAGGCAGGGAAAGTGTCCAAATCAAGGCATCATCAAGGTGATGCTTTCTTCCCAATGACTGTGGCATTGTAGGGCTAGTTGGTGGTGATCCTGGGTCCTTAGCTTGACACATGACAAGGCACATGGTAGCATCTCATGGTCTCTCCATTCGCTTCTGGGTTCTGCTTGCCCCCTGTGGCTCTCCTTGTCTGAATTTCATTCTCTTATAAAAGGACTCCGGTAATACTACAAAGACCCTACCTGATTGGCATGGGCCACACCTTAACTGAACTAACCTCAACAAAAGTCCTTCTTAGAGTGGATTGAATATAAGAACAAGTTATTCTGGGGTACATACAATTTCAAACCACCACGTGCCCATCTAAAATTCACATGATTCTATGGCCTAGAGGAACAGATTCACCATTCCCCAAGGGAAACCGCCAAAAGTCCCAGCCAAGTACTGGATCCAACTCAAAGTCAGACTCTCAAGGTGGTGCCTAGTCACCACCACCAAGTCAGAATGAGGTTCTTGTAGTCTAGGACTTGTAAGTGAATGGTTATAAACAAGGTGTATAAACAGAAGTCTCTTCCCATATAGTCATTCACTTTACAATGATAGAATAAGAACAAAAATACATGATAAAAGTGGGATCCCAAAGGGAAAGGAGAAAAGAACACACAAAAACCAATACACATGTCTATAGTGATGCAATAAGTCTTTCCGGGCAGAAATTGTGAGGAATCCCTGCCCTGAAGTAAAGTGAATTTCTTCATTCATCTTTACTTCTATACCCTGAGAGGCTCTTCCTTGTCCATCACCCTCCAGGGCCACAAGCAAAGTGGTACTGGGGAGTAGGCTCCCTTGGTGGAGCCTTAGGAATAGAACCACCAAAGTCCTTTGTAGGCTTCTGGTTTTCTTTGGAATACAGTTCCTTCAAAACCTGAGTGGCTTCTAGAGAATAACCATCTTCCACCTAAAATCAACAACTGTTCCTGAAAACCACATAGGCAGTACCAAGACACTAAGCAAAGGCCTGCTTCCTGTGTTTTGGTTGGGAAAATAATGCACTATACATGTGACCCCAAATAGTTTCCTGAAACATACACTATAGAAGTCCTACCTATAGGTAGCACACTATCATGTTAAGTGGTAAAATGCATGATATGGCACTTTTTTACATGGTTCTTAAATATGGTCTCTTCCATTTTAATTGCTTTTCTTACTTGGCCTCCTTATCTACATTTCCAGCATGTTCAACTTTTGAGACTCATGGTACAAAACCTAGCAAAAATAGTACTAACTATGGAAAGTAGTAGAAATGCTTCCAGAAAAGCACATGATTACAGAGAGTGACTCACACAAAGGAAGACCCTGGGATGCCTCCCTCAGCACCCCTGCATCCAGAACATATATTCCCTTTCTGAGACTCAAATTTCTCCATCCACTTATGCATGATTAGGTTCTATCAAACTACATTTAGGTTGTAACTTGGGACTTTAAGAAAAATGTATGGGAAGTGTTTGAATTGAGGATAAAAGGTTTCCCTAGATAAGTATTAGTTTATATAGGGATGTAGAAAGTCATACATTCTGTGAAGTTTGTGTATTAGAAGCCAAGAAGAGTTACAAGAAAGTGAAGTAGAGTGATGGTCTATGGACATATCTACATTTGCTTCTGGTCAATTCCATGTGGCCATAACCACCCCCAAACATATCTTCTGGTCATAGTTCTTAAACACAGAATCCCCTTCAATACCTTGTCTTCAATATTCAGTGCCTCCTACCTTCTTCAATTTAATGGCATTATAATGGGCCTTCTGAATACAAGAGGCTAGGGTTTCTATAGGGGAGTGTATTAGTCAGCCAAAGGGGTGCTGATGCAAAGAACCAGAAATCTGTTGGCTTTTATAAAGGGTATTTATTTGGGGTAGAAGATTACAGTCACAAGGCCATGAAGTGTAAGTTACTTCCCTCACCAAAGTCTGTTGTATGTGTTGGAGCAAGATGGCTGCAGGTCTCTGCAAGGGTTCAGCCTTCCTCTTCCTCCTAAGGCTCCGTGGTCCCAGCTTCTTCTGATCTCAGCTTAAGCTAGCATAAGGCTTCCTCTCTCTCCCTGGGGCTCGATTCTTTCCGGGCTCAGCGGCTCTGGTCTCTCACAAGGTCAGCTGTAGACTATCAGGCTCTCTTCCCGGGGCCTCTGACGTGGCTATGAAGTGGTCTCTTCCTGCGTATCTACTTCTGTGTTCTTCTCTGTGTATTTACTTCCCAGGGCTCCAGCATCGAAACTCAAACTCTCTCCTCTGCCGTGTCGTTTTCTCAGTGAGTCTCCGCCCACCAAGAGGGCAGGGACTCAACATCCTACTGATCTGGCCAAATCAAAAGCCCCAATCTTAATTTAATCCGGTAAAAGTAAAACCTCTGAATCTAGTACAATCTAATATGAGGAACAGACCAGTTTACAAACATAATGCAATATCTATTTTTGGAATTCGTAAATAATACCAAACTGCCACAGGGAGTGTGGCCGTTTGGCAATTTGATGTAATTATGAATTCCAAAAATATAATTGGATCATGCTTGTAAACTGATCTGTTAATCTGGGCATGATTAAGTTATGATTAACTTAGGGCATTGATTGGGCCATGTCAGTAGGGCATTGAGCCCCACCCCTTGGTGGGTGGGGAATCAAATATAAAAGGCATGGCAGGAACAGAGTTGAAGCAGTTTTGAGTAGCAGTTTTTTGAGAAGCAGTTTTGATGTTGGAAAGAAGGCCCCAGGAGAAGAGAAGCGAGCATTTCGCCTAATCATCTACAGCTGACCTTGTGGAGGAAACAGGAGCTAAGCCCTGAGAGAAACGCAGCCCCAGGAAGAGAGGAACCCAAGAAGCCTGAACCCTGGCAAACGTCGGCAGCTGTCTTGCTCCAACACGAGGCAATGGACTTTGGTGAGAGAAGAAACAGCGCTGTATGGCCTGGTATCTGTGGACTTCTACCTCAAATAAATACCCTTTATAAAGACCAACCCATTTTTGGTATTTCACATTAGCACTCCTTTGGCTAATACAGGGAGTTACAGTAAGAGGAATTAAAATATGTATTTAGTGAAAACCAAGTCTGCATAGGCAAAGTGAATACTTACTGATTGGCAATGTAAAGCCATTTTAGAAAAAAGGTTATTTCAGTAGAGTTGTGTGAAATATTTAAAGACTGGGTTCATTCTGCTCTAGTTCCATGAGCATTTATTTCACCTATCAGTCCACACGTTGTTCACCTCTGAATCTATTGATCAGATTCTATCACAGAAAGCTCCATCCTGGCCATCTCTCCTCAGGACTTTCTGCTGTCATGTTGTTACTTTCTCCAATCCTAACAGAGATGTGCTATGTGTGAGTGTGAGAGAGGGTGTGTGTGTAGGTTTTTACCTAACTAAGCAAGCTAAAATCCTGGGCAGTCTGGTTCACTGAATACTTAAGATTCAAAGAGGCAACAATGGCCACTTCTGGTCAACCAAGATGGTGGTGGTAGGATGGTCCAGGGTGGCATTCCCCCACATAATCTTTAAACAACTAGTAATCTGTCAGAGCCATATAGCGCAAACACCAGAAAACAGGTGAAGGGTTGCAGTAACTAGATGAGTTTAAAAAAAAAAAAAAAAATCAAGAAAATGCAGCTTTAGAAGTGATAGAAAAAGCTTGTGGTACCCTGTACCTGGCTATTGGGAGCCAGCCTGTCCTTCCATAGTAGGTCCCTGGCTCTGTTCCAAAGGGAGTGGAGGAATCCCTATGCACATACTAGGGTACTTGTATGTTGGTGCCAATCTATTGTGTGGAAGCCTGAAAAACCACCAGGAAATCTGTCTTGAGCTCATCCTCCCAGAATTTGCCCTCAAATAGAAGCAGCTTGCAGACAGCAGAGTAAGAAACAATCTGAGGTAACCTGAGACAAGAGATCACCTGCTAAAAGATATACAATAGAGCTCCCAGGAGGGGAAGTCTATTTCATAGGGAGCAGAGGGGGCATCCAAATTCCTGCATACAGGGGAATTCTTGAGATCATGAGAAAGCACAAGCCCAGAGCTCTACAGACACTGAGAGAACCCTGGACTTTGCTTTTGGCAAGCGCTAATCATCTTGATGGGAAGACTAAACTCTGAAAGAGAGCACCAACAAAAACAGAGCCAATCTACAAAGACTGTGAAAGCTGTCCACTGGTAACCTATAATCTACATTCTAAGTTTTGCTTATTCTAATTATTTCATATAAGATCATACAATATTTGTCCCTTTATGTCTGGCTTATTTTACTCAATATGTCTTCGAGGTTCATCCATGTTGTTGCATGTATCAGAAATTGACTCCTTTTTAGAGCTGAATAATATTCCATTGTGTATACTATTTTGTTAATCTATTCAGTTGTACACTTGGGCTGCTTCCCTCTTCTGACAATTGTGCTATGCACAGTATACAAGTCTGCTCAAATCCCTGCCTTTAATTCTTTTGGATATATACCTAGAAGTGGGATTGCTGGGTCATATGGTAATTCTATACCTAACTTTCTGAGGAATAGCCAGATTGTTCTCCACTGTGGCTGTACCATTTTACATTGCTACCAGCAACGAATGAGTTCCTATTTCTCCACATCCTCTCCAACACTTGTAATTTTTTTTTTTTAGTAGCCATTCTAGCAGGTATAAAATGGTATCTCATGGTTTTGATTTGCATTTTCCTAATGGCTAATGATGTTGAGCATCTTTTCATGTGCTTATTGGCTATTGGTATATCTTCTTTGGAGAAATGTCTATTCAAGTCTTTGCCCATTTTTGTAACTGGGCTGTCTGCCTTTTTCTTTATATAGTCTTTATATAAATTTCTTTATATAGTCTTGATATTAAACCCTTATCAGATATGTAGTTTCCAAATATTTTCTCCTGTTGCTTAGGTGGTTGTTTTACTTTCATGATAAAGCCCTCTGAGGCACAAAAGTGTAATTCTGATGAGGTCCTATTTAACTGTTTTTCCTTTTGTTGCTTGTGCTTTGGGTGTAAATTCTAAGAAACCATTGCTTAACAAAGTCCTAAAGATGCTTCCCTACATTTTCTTCTAGAAGTTTTATAGTTCTGGCTCTTATATTTAGGTCTTTGATCCACTGGAGTTTATTTTTGTATATGATGTGAGTAACTGGTTTGTTGTTAGCTCCTGGCACTCAAGAAATTCTGTCATTACTACCTGGATACAAACTTAGAGAGCTCAGGGACTAAATCCTAGAGTTAACACTCAAAATATTAAAGTTTACAATTGCAACAAGATTACAAGAGAATGAAAGAAACAGGAACAACTGAAACCATCAGAGACCAGATTTTGGACCTACTGTAAAAATCTAACAACATTAGGAAAACAGTGAATAAACAATATGAAAATTTCAAAGCGATATATAAATTTAAGGTTGTTTTTTTTAAAGATTTATTTTATTTATTTATCCCCACCCCCTAGTTTGCACTTCCTGTGTCTGTTTGTCTTCCTTGTTTCTTTAGAAGGCACTGGGAACTGAATCCAGGACCTCCGATGTGGGATGGAGGCACCTAATCACTTGAGCCGCCTCCATTCCCTGCTTTGTTGTATCTCTCATTGTGTTTTTCTTCTTGTGTCTCTTGTTATGTCATCTTGTTGCATCAGCTTGCTGTGCCTGCCTGTCGTGCCAACTTGCTGTCTTCTTTAGGAGGCACCAGAACCGAACCAGGGACCTCCCACGTGGTAGGTGGGAGCCTAGTCACTTGAGCCACATGTGCTTCCCAGATACATAAATTTTTAAGAAGGAACCAAACAAGTGCTGGAGTTGAAGACCACAATAACTGAAATGAAAATCCTTAGAAGATTTGAATAGCAGATGATTTGAATAGCAGATTGGAGCTTGCAGAAGAATGTGTGCACTTGAAAACAATACAGTTGAAGTGATTCAGACTGAGGAGCAGAAAGAAAAGAAAAAAAAAATAAGCAGAGCCTAAGAGAACTGTGGGGCACCATAAAGTGTACCAATATGCGTATTATGGGAGTCCTACAAAGATAAGAGAAAGGGGCAGAAGGAATATCAAAAACATGGCAGAAAACTTTCCAAGTCTAACAAGACATGAAACTACACATACAAGAAATCCAACAAATCCTAGACAGGATAAACTTGAGGACAACCATACCCAGACATGTAGTAGTAAAGCTGTCCAATTACAAGGACAAGGAGAGTTCTCAAAGTTGCAAAAGAAAAGTAACATGTACAAGGGAGTCCCAATAAGATTAAGTGCCAAATTCTCATCAGAAACCATGGAGGCAAGAAAGCAGTGGGACAAAATAAAGTGCTGAAAGTTTCCAACCATAATTTTATACCTGGTGAGACTGTCTTTCAAGATGAGGGACAGATTAAGACATTCCCAGATAAACAAATGCTGAGGGAGAATTCACCACTATTAGACCTGCCCTACAAACAACACTACAGTGAGTTCTTCAGACCAAAAGGAAAGGATGCTAGACAGTGGATCAAAGCAGCATAAAGAAATAAAGACCTCTGAAAAGGTAAGCATATGGGTAATTATAAGTGCCAGTACTACCATATTGTGTGTGTGTTTTTTTATTCCATTTTTTACTCTATACATGTTCTATAATGCAAATGGATAAAAAGTAATGATAAGTCTATGGTTCTGGACCTACAGTGTATAAAGATATAACTTTCAACAAGTACAACAAAAAGAAGGGGGGACCAAGGAGTGTAGGAACAGTGTATGTGTATGCCATTAAAGTTAAGCTGGTATCAAATCAAACATGATTGTTAGACTTAAGAAGATAAATTTAAGTGCCAGGGTAGCCACAAAGAAAACTGAAAAATATATACAGAAGGAAATGAGAAGGGACTCAATAGTACACTACAAAATGTTACACTACAAAAACATGAAAGTAGGCTCAATGGAAGAAATGAAGGACAAAAAAAGGTATAAGACTTAAAAACCGAACAGCAAAATGGCAGAAGAAAGTCCTGCATTATCAGTAGTTACTTTAAATGTAAATGCAATAACAGATACAGGCCATTATACATTTTGTCAAAACCTATAAAATTGTACAGTGCAAAGTGTAAACCATAAAGTAAACTATAGACAACGGTTTTTGCAGTGCTTCAATATTTGTTCATCAATTGTAACAAGTATACCACACTAATTACAGATGTCATTAATAGGGGAAAATATGAGAGGAGGTGGGGCATATGGGAATCCCCTATATTTTCTACATAACTTTTCCATAATATAAGAACTATGGTTACATGTGAGAAAGAACATGAATACAGATTTGTTGTTCCACATGATACATGGTGCCAGGATTATTTACGGAAACAGACTACTTAGGGTTGGTGAGTCTGGAAGATTTGGGACATTGGCCAGCAAGTCCATATATGCAAAGATACAAGAATATTTATGACAACATTCTTTACAATGGCATAATATGGGGGGACTAAATATCAATATGAAATTTGTTTAATAAATTATAGTACATAAAAAATGTAAATGGATTAAACACTAGTCAAAAGGCAGAGATTGGCAGAATAGATTAAGATGTTCTATATTAAGTGGATTGAACTCTCCAAACAAAAGGCTTAGATTGGCAGAATAGATAAAAAAGCATGACCCAACCATATGCTGTTTACAAGAGACTCAACTTAAATTCAAAGACGCAAGTAGGTTGAAAGTGAAAGGTTGGGAAAAATATATATACCAAGAAAATATTAACCAAAAGACAGATGGAGTAGCTATACTACTATCAGATAAAATAGACTAAGTAAAAAACTGTTACTAGGGATAAAGAAGGTCACTATACACTGATAAAAAGGTTAATTCAACAAGACAATTATAAATAGATACACCTAATAGTAGAGCTAAGAGCAAATATTGACAGATTTGATGGGAGAAGTAGATGGTTCTACATTAATAAGGAAATTTCCATATATCACTTTCAATAATGGATAGGACATCTAGACAAAAGAATAAGGAAAGAGAACACTTGAATACTCTAAACCAGCTGAACCTAACAGACTTAGAGAACATTTCAACCGAAGCAGAATACACACATGGGTATCCTCCAGGATAGACCACATGTTAGGTTACAAACAAGTCTCAAATTCAAAACTATTGAAGTCATACAACTTATCTTCTCCCACAATAGGATGTAGCTTTAAAAAAAAAAAAATCGGAGAAATAGGAAATCCAAAACTATGTGAAAACTAAACAATACACTCTTAACCCATCAGTCAAAGAAATCACAAGAGAAATCAGGAAATATCTTGAGGTAAATACCAAAATGCAACATACCAAAACATATGGGCTACAGCAAAGGCAGCTATGGGAGGGAAACTTATAGCTCTAAATGTTTACATTAAAAGAATAATGATCTCAAATCAGAGACCTAACCTCATAACTGGAGGAATTAAGAGGGAAGAAAAAGAGCAAACTAAACCCAAAGCAAGCAGAAGGAAGGTAATAAAAATTAGAGTGGAAATAATTGAAATGAAGAAAAACAATTGAAAGAATCAATGACGCCAAAGTTTGGTTCTTTAAGATCAATTTTAAAAAATCAACCTTTAGCTAGACTGAGAAAATAAAAAGTACAATACTAAAATAACTTAAAAGGGGAACATTACTACCAACCCCACAAAAATAAAGAGGCCTATAAGCGGATACTATCAACAGCCGTGTGTCAGATTAGATAGCCTAGATGAAATGGACAAATTCCTAGAAATACAACCTACACTGACTCAAGAAATAGATCAAATCAATAACTAGAAAAGATTGAATCAGTAATCAAAACCCTCCCAGTAAAAAGCCTAAGACCAGATGGCTTCATTGATTATTCCTACTGAACGTTCCAAGAAGAATTAACACCAACCCTCTCATACTCTTCCAAAACACTGAAGAAGAAATCCTTCCAAACTCATTCTATGATCTGTTACCAAACATCACCCTAATAAAGTCAGATAAAGATACCACAGAAAAGAAAGTTACAGACCAATCTCTTATAAACATAGATACAAAAAACTTCAAAATACTATCAAACTGAATCCAATGACACATTAAAAGAATCATATACCATGATCATGTGTGATTTCTCACAGGTATGCAAGGGTGGGTCAACAGAAAAAAAAAAATCAATTGACATACACCACATTAATAGAATAAATGAAAGACATATGATCTCACTTGATGCTGAAAAGGCATTTGACTAAAACCCTTTTTGATAAAATGGGTTAAAAAACTAGAATAGAAGGAAACTTCCTCAACATGAAAAACTCAATACTATCATCATCCTCAATTGTGAAAGCTTTCCCTCTAAGATCAGAAACATGACAGTGAGCCTTGCCACCACTGTTATTCAACATTGTACTGGAAATTCTAGCCAGGGCAATTAGGCAAGAAATAAAAGGCATCCAAATTGCAAAGTAATGTCTTATTTGCAAAATGAATGATCTTATATTTAGAAAACCTTGAAAAATCCACAAAGCTACTAGAGGTAAAACAAGTTCAAAGTGGCAGGGTAAAAGATCAACATCCAAAATTAGTATTGTTTCTATATGAACAATCTGAAGATGAAGAAAAATTTCATTTATAATAGCTAAGGGATAAAATACCTAGTAGTCGATTTAACCAGGAATGTAAAGGAGTTATACATGGAAAACTATAAACATTGCTGAAAGAAATCAAAGAAGGCCATTCCATACTCATGAATTGGAAGATTAATATTGTTAAGATGCCAATTGTACCCAAAGCACCTTTCAAATTCAATGCAATCCCAACAAAAATTCCAACAGCCTTTTTTCCAGAAATGGAAAAGCTAATCATCAAGTTCATATGGAAGGATACATAAGGAGCCCCAAATAGCCAAAACCATCTTCTAAAAAGAACAAAGTTGGAAGACTCACTTTGAATTTAAAACTTATTACAAAGCTATAGTAATAAAAAGTGTGGTACTGGCACAAGGGCAGACATGTGTAACAATGGAATCAAGCTGAGAGTTCAGAAATCAACCCTAATGTTTCTGACCAATTGATTTTTGACAAAGAAGCCAAGTCCACTCAATTGGGAAAGAGTAGTCTTTTCAACAAATGGTGCTAAGAAAACTGGATATCCACATGCAAAAGAATGAAGGGTGGTCCCTACGTCATACCATATACAAAAATTAATTTAATAGATCAAAGATCCAAAACTATAAAACTCTTAAAACAAGCATCTTCAGGATCTTGTATTTGGCAATGATTTTTTAGACTTTATACCAAAAGCATGAACAAAAAGATAAAAATATAAATAAAGGGGACTTCAAAATTTAAGACTTTATATAGAGGAATTTATCATGAAACTAAAAAGACAACTTACAGGATGGGAGAAAGTATTTGGAAACCACATATCCAATAAGGATTTAAATCCATACTAAATAAAGAGTCCTACAACTCAAAAATATAACCCAATTAAAAATTGACAAAGGACTTAGACTTATCTTATTCTCCTAATAAGATATACAAATGGCCAATAAGCACATGAAGATGCTCAATATCATTAGCCATTAGGGAAACGCAAGTCAAAACCACAGTGAGTACCATTTCATACCCACTAGTATGGCTATTTAAAAAGTGGAAAGTTACAAGTGTGACAGAGAATGTGGAGAAATAGGAACAGTCATTCATCGTTAGTGGGAATGTAAAGTGGTACAACCACAGTGGAAAACGGTTTAGCAGTTTCTCAGAAAAGAATGGAATTGCCAGAAGACCTGGCAATCCCATATCAGGTATATACCCAAAAGACATGAAAGCAGGGACCTGAACAGATATTTTCACACTGATTATCAGTGGCATTATTCACAGTTGCCAAAAGGTGGAAGCAACCCAAATGTCCATCGACAAGTGAATGGATAAACAATGCTATTTTTGTATATACGTACAAAGGAGTATTATTCAGCTTGTATTAGCCAAAGGGGTGCTTATACAAAGTACCAGAAATCTGTTGGCATTTATAAAGGGTACTTATTTGGAGTAGAAGCTTACAGTCACAAGGCCCTAACGAGTCCAACTCAAGGTTACTTCCTTACCAAACTCTGTTGCCACATGTTAAAGCAAGATGACAGGTGATGTCTGCGAGGGTTCAGCCTTCCTCTTCCCTCTTAAGGCTGCGAGGGTCCAGTCTCTCTCCCTGGGGCTCGTTTCTTTCCAGGCTTAGCTGCTCTGGTCTCTTCACAAGGTCAGCTGTAAACTATCAGGCGAATGGCTCATCTCTTTTCCCGGGGCCTCTGCCGTGTCTATGGAGCTGACTCTCTTCCTACATGTATCTTCTCTGTGTATCTACTTCTGTGTAAGAGTCTGTTTTATCAACCCACCAAAGGGGCAGGGACTCAACCCTGCACGCCCTAATGATGTGGTCGAATCAAAGCCCTAATCCTTACGTAATTTAATCAAAGCCATCTCAGCTGAATCTAATACAATCAAAGGGTATCATGCCCAGAGGACCAGTTTACAAACATAATCAATATCTCTTTTTGGAATTTATAAATAATATCAAACTGCCACACAGCCCTAAAATGAAAAGAAGTTCTGATTCATGTGACAACATGGATGAACCTTGAAGACATCATACTGAGTAAAATAAGCCAGACACAAAAGGACAAATAATGTATGATCTCACTGATATGAAGTAATTAGAAAAAGCAAGTTCATCATTATCAGGGGATGGGTAGAGGTAGGGGATGGGAATTTAATGCTTAAATGATACAGAGTTTCTATTTGGAGTGATGGAAACGTTTTGGTAACTGATGTTGGTGATGGTAGCACAACATTGTGAATGTTGTTAACTCTACTGAATTATGTGGCTAAAAGGGGAAATTGTAGATTACATATGTTACTAGAATAAACATTTTTGAAAAGTCATATTGTATAACAAAAACGGTAAACCCTAATGTAAACTATAAACTATAATAGTATAATTATAATATTGTTTCACCAGTTATAACAAGGTACCACTCTAATGCACAGTGTTAATAGGGGAAACTGTACATGTAAGGGGGATATATAGAAACTATTTTCTGTATATCTTTCTATAAACCTAAACTCCTCTAATAAAATTTTTTTTAAAGATTCAGAGTGAACATTTTAGTTCAAGTTGTACTAAAGTCGCAAAAAAGAACCAGATATCATATACCTCCTGATGGAAGGATTTATGGTTCTACCTTTGAAATACTCATACCAAATAGAGCCTGAATTTGACCATGCCTTTAGGTATAAAACTATCAGTTTACAGAAAAAAGGAGCCAAAGAACACCAAAAGCAAGCAATCAGCAGACTTTAGATTGTGGGATAGTCTATTGGACAAAACCTGGTTTCTTTAAAAAAAAAAAAAAGAAAAGAAAGGAGAGGGGACAGGAGAGCCATAGTTAAAGAACTCTTAAGCGACATAGCCATCAAATGCAATATGTGGAATCCTATTTTGAACAAATTGACTCTAATGTTTGCGAATACCAAGAAAGTTAAAGCTTTAACTGGATCAATAAAAAAAATTAACCTTAAAAGTGATTAGAGCCAATATAAAAATTAATCAGTAAATGATTAACTCAAAGAGTCTCTTCATTTAGATGTCCATATTGAAATATTTATAGATAAAATAAGGTATCTAAATTGATTTTAAGACATCTGTGGAGTGACAAAGTAGATGGAGAAAGGTATTTATGAAACAAGATTGTCAGTGTGTGAACTACTGCAGCTAAGGTGGTGAGGACATGGAGGTTCCTTACATAACAGTAAAAGACACAGCATCTCTAGTGAAGTTGGTTTTTAAAAAAAAAAAAAAGTGAACCATTAATCTGAGGACTTTGCACTAGTAGCCAGTTTGGCTAGAAGAATATTTAAGCTTAAGATAAAACATTTATGTCAATC
This sequence comes from Cabassous unicinctus, assembly GCA_029593785.1. Lineage (NCBI taxonomy): Eukaryota > Metazoa > Chordata > Mammalia > Cingulata > Chlamyphoridae > Cabassous > Cabassous unicinctus. Next base: position 22,262 of record JAQZBX010014426.1, read on the forward strand.
ATAATCAGACCATCCTTGACTGGGTCATATGCCACAGAGAAATAAAAAGGTGAAAGTTAAATATCACCTTTACTTTCCTACAGATAGGAGGAAGGCATGGTTCAATTGTCCTCTACTTCCCATTCTCTGATACCTTTGATATTGATATGGAATTTTTAGGAAAGGGCCCTGCTTTAGTTTCCCAGCTGCTAAAACAGATACCATACAATGGGTTGGTATATTAGTCAGCCAAAGCGGGTACTGATGC
>JAQZBX010014427.1:0-38641 GCA_029593785.1 Cabassous unicinctus
AGATGACCTTGAATGGAATGCTCTCAACAAATTGAATTCATATGCTTATGTAGTCCCCTCCCAAATCTTATCAGGGTTTATCTGTATGAATAATAGCATATGGCACAAATATTCCTTCTAAGATTAGGTTTAAAGACTTTGGTACCTGTCTTTCTGCCTTGGGTACCTTCATTCTCTCTCTCTGTCTCTGTCTCTGTCTCAGATCACTCACTCTCTCAAATCATAAGAACCACTTGTTGAAGAATTAAAGTTTCCAGTCAACAGCCAGTGAGGGACTGAGACCTGCCAACCTGAGCTTGAAAACAGATCCTCCCCCAAACAAGCCTTTGAATGAGACTGCAGTTTCAATTGATAGCTTTACTGAAATTTCATTAGTCTTTGAGTCACAACCACCTAACTAAGCTGCTTGCTACTAGATTCCTCATTCTCAGATACTAAATGTTTGCAGACTGTTTGTTATACAGTAGTAGATAACTAAATTCACAGAATGTTACTTCCATGAGGAAAGGGAATTTGTTTTGTTCACTAGTGTATTCCCAGACAATGGAAGTTGGCCTGTAGAAACATCCTTCTGAGAAATCTATGTGTAGGCAATAACTACATAGTTGTATGTGACTGATATTGTCTAGGGACATAGAATGAGAAGAGAGAGATAAAACCAAGTCTTGAATAATTCAGATATTTGATGGCCAGGTGAAGAAGGAAAAGTCTGCAAACCAAATTGAAAAGAAACTGCCAAGAAGGTAGATGTAAACTATGAGAGTGTTGTGACATAAGGTTAAAGAGGAAATATTTCAAAAATGAGTAGATGGTAAACAGTACAAAGTGTTTCTGAGAAGTCCAGTGCAATGAGGATTAAAACATGCCCATGAGATTTAACAATATAGAATTACTGGTGACCTTAGAGCTAGCCTTTAAGGAGCTGTAGTTTAGCTGGGATGGTTGAATATATTATGTTACATTATGTTATACCATGGGTAGCAGTTTGTGATTATTTTATTAATCCCAAAAAGAGAAAGATTATGTTTGTAAACTAATGTATTCCTCTGGGTGTGATATCCTTTGATTGCATTAAATTCAGTTGAGGGACCTTTGATTAGATTACCTGTTAAGATTGCTGTAGGGCTTTTTATTGGACTACATAAATAAGGCGTGACTCTGGTTAAGTCCCGGCCCTTTTGCTGGTCTGATATAAACTAACTCACAGAGACGGATAGAACAGGGAAAAGGGAGCCAGTGCATTTCTGATTCCGCAATATCAGAGAAAGAATTGCTTAAGCACGAAGCCTCCCAGTGGCTGGGACCACAGAGCAGCTCAAGAGTAGACCAGCCCTGTTATATGTCTGATAGCTTACAGCTGAGCTTGGGAAGAGAGCAGAACAGCCAAGACTGATATAGGAGGCCCAGAAAGAAACAAGCCCATACCAGAAGAGAGAGGACTACAGGATTGTGTAAGCACAAAGCCCCAAGAGGCTGGACCCACAGAGCAGCTAAAGGGGAGATGGTACAACCTGGAGGGGAAGGAAGAATCTTTGGCAGAGATTGCCTGCCATCTTGCTTCAACATGGCAGCTGACTTGGGTGAGAAAGCACTTCTTATGGTGCCTTGAGTTGGACTTTTCATGACCTTAGAACTGTGAGCTTTTACCCCAAGTAAATACCCTTTATAAGAGCCAATACATTTCTGGTACTTTGCATCGGCAGCCCTTTGGCAGACTAAAACACCATGTTATTCATCATGTTATGTCATGTTATGTCACATGATGTCACATTGTCACACTATGCCATGTTATAATGTTTCATTACATGTGTAAGTAAATATTTCAAAATATTAAAAGATTAGGCAGGAAGATATGTCAGGCACCAGATGATATTTACTGAGATGGAAAATGCTAGGGTTGCAGCAAATTTTTGAGAGTAAAGGAAATCAAGGATTTGTTTAGTTTGAGATATTGATTTTTATCCAAATGTTCAAGTAGGAAGTTCTATTCATGAGACTGAATCTCACACACACAAAAAAAGCCCAAGCTAGGAATGTAACTGTAAGCATCTGTAACAAATGAATGGTAATTTGGACCATGGAACTGACAGAAAATCCTAGAAGTAAATTTTGATGGATGAAAATAAAGATTGGTAGATCAAGTCCTGAGCCATTCCAAAATATGGAGTAGGGGTTATTATCAAGGGATAGGGTGAGATAACTCAGAGGTTCAATTAACTTAGACAAAATAGTACATTTTAATTTTCACAAACCTTTAACTACAATATAACAAATTCTTCAAAATGAATATAGGAAAAATACTGAAGTAATGTTAGCCATTCCTGTGACATTTTCCTCAATAGAAATTACAGAAAACATATATTACCATTCTGTCAGACATGGTGACACACTGTTTATGCTTATCACTATTTCAAAATAGTCAATAGACCCACTGGTAGATCTTATTGTTTAATGAATTAATAAAGAAGCACATATATTAGGATATCCAAATTTTTAAAAATGATATCTCTTCAATATGACTAGTTGCTTTTGTAATCCTGTTTTTAAAATATTATTCAAAAAGAGATCCAAAAACTTCACTAGGCATCCTAAAAGCATGATAAAAAAAAAAAAGAAGAAAAGAACCTCTTATTTAAAGACTAGAAAGAAGCAAAGAATAAAACCAGAATAAGAATAAAATAAGAATAAAACCAGCTATATGTAATATCCTGGAAGCCAAGTGAAAAAATTGTTTAAAACAAGGAGCAAATGACTGTATCAAATGCTGCTAAGATTTAGTGTTGAATGCAATCTGAAATTTGTTATTGGGCTTGGCAGGATACAGTTCCTTTATGACCTTGATAAGAACAGTTTCAGTGGTCTGGCTGGGACCAAAGCCTAAATGTAGTGATGAGTTCAAGAGAGAATGAGGGTTGAGGAAGTGTAGAGAGTATGTACAGGGAAACTCTGTCACAGTCTTCTGTTTGAAGGAAAGCAGAGATTAGGGCCGTAACTGGAGGGAAAGTCAAGTGTCAAGTTATTTTGTTTTTAACTTGTTTATTAAGGATGACAATTATTATAGGATTGTTTTGGGGTTGAAGAAATGCAGGAGATACAGGATATTAGCAGCAGCGTTCTTGAATAGGCAAGAATGTGAGGGATCCAGTTCAAAGATAAGGGATTTGTTTTAGGAGTAGGTACCTCTCATCTATTTTAAAAGAAAGACAAAACAAAGTTTATGTATAATGGTAGAGATAAATCGGTTGATATGGAATGGGGAGATAAATAAGACTTCTTATTGCACTTGTTTCTATTTTTTTTCCCCTGAAATAATAAGGAAGACAATGTGAGAAGAGAGATATGAAGTAATCTTCTAGGCAAATTGGAGAGTAAATGACTATGAAACATCCAGGATGGCAACACAGTGCTGAGGGTTGAATTTGGTTGTACCTTAAAAATATACAAAGTGATGGACAGTCAGCATGGTTGTATAATTTTCTCCAGATAGAATCAGCAATCTGAGTTTGAGCTGGGATTAAGTTAGATCAAGAATTCATCAGGAAAGTACTACCAAGGGAAAGATGGACCGAGGAGTTCATGGTGTGTGCAATAACATTATAGTAGTGAATCAAGAATCTAACTTGGTTCCAAAGGAAATTAACGATTAAGGAGGTTAATAGATAATGCACAGGTGCATACTATTATCCACCTGTAATAGACTAGGACAATAGATTGGCAGTCACATTGAGAAAAAAAAAATGTGTTGGCCTTGGGATCCTAGATGGGCTGAGCTGGAAGTATTGGAGCCAGTGGCTGTAGAGTAGAGTAGCATGTTTAAAATAGAGATATTGGAGGGGTGTCGTTGTTGGTAATGATGGAGTCTAGGCTATGATAATTGGAGGGGCAGTTGAATTGTGACAAAGGAAATGAGTGTTGGAAGTGAGCTGGTGAAAGCCAGAGTCTTGGATGAGTTATTTACAGGGATATTGAAATCACTAAAAATCTCTTCTAGAGAAGAGGGTTAGAATTTAGGGATTTTGCTAAACAAAATAGAATAAAAAGAAAACCCTGAGTTCCAGAAGGTAAAATACAAGTCGTGGGAAAGTGTACTCACAGCTAAACAGAATAAAGGTTTAGGTAAAAAGGAGTGATTTGAGAGACTTACATTTTTAATGGGGCCTGGAGAATATAGAGATGTCAAACACAGAATAGTGAGACCTGCTGATCAGCAATGAGTTCTAATTATAGTCTTCCCTGGACATTTTAGATATTTTATTTAGCTAAGATGTTTATTGGGGAGAATGTAATTATATGAAAAATATATGCTGTCTCTGAGTAGTATATGATATGAACAAATTTTGAAAATAGAAAAAGTGGGCTTCAATTGAAAATAAACACATGAGTTTAAACCTCTTGGTTCCTTGGTTTTCAATATTATCATTCTTTACTAAATTTATTTCATATTAAAGGATGTATTTTTCTGAAAGTACTATAGTACTGCAGTATATTTTTAGAGTAGGTAGAGCAGAGTGTTGCTATTATGTTATTATTCAGCTAACAGGTACTATGTGCTGTCTTCATAACCACAGGTAGTTTATGCTATGTATCTATTATAATAAACCAAATGCTCATGAGAACCATGTAAAATAACCTATTTCCAGGTTTTGTTACAAGTTTGTAATGCAGTTTTCGATCTTGTTTTGTGTGTAATTTTTTAATTGAGGAAAGGGTATAAAATTCAAAACCCACACTTTCAATAACTAAAAACTGCCAATCATTTTGCAGCCTTTTATTATACTGAAAGGTTTGCCTGTCTTGGTCTTTTACTTAGTTAATGTACACTACATATATATATATTTATATATGTTAGAAACTTTTGAATTTTTGATGGTATCTTACTTGCATTTTAATTCCTTGGTTCTTTGATATTTCTAGAAACTCACAGCATTATTTTTAAAAATCTTATAATACCAATCTTAAAAATGTAAGAAAATAGTTTCTAACCCAAAACTAAATGTGTGTGTGTGTGATATCAGTCACTTTTAGAAAGTGACTGAATTTAAAAGAAATATATTTTATTTTTTAAAACATCACAGGAACAGAGGAAATTATTGCCTTTTTATTTAGATTAATAGTACTATTTTTTCTGTCATTTTGCAGGCATGAAATAGTTTTTATAGCTGTTTTTATAGCTTTAAAATGAAATGGCATGATTATACAGAGTTATACTCCTTTAGAAATGCTTTTCATTTAAATATTTGGCAAGTGAATAGATTCTGTAGTCAAAAGATTTTAATAGACTTGCAATATGATTAATGAGTACTGCAGCAGTTCTTAACAAGGGGTCTGTGAGCTTGAACTGAAATTCAGAAAAAAACATTATTCTTGTGGGGACATGTTGGCGTGGGTGTGATATATTTATTATATAATATTTAGTGTAGTGTGGCCTTAGTAAGGGGTCCGTGGTTTTCACCTGACTGGCAAAGGGATCCGTGAAACTATAAACGTTAAGAACCTCTGGAGAAGGGAGTCAAGCCCAAGGGGTGATTATTATTTATCACTTACACAGAACTTAAATCTGCGAATGGCTTTGAGAGGCTTTATTATAAACTCCTTATAAAGAAATGCTAGGTAGGTGAATATAAATAATTCTGTTGAAAAATGAAGCAAACATAATATGCTCTGATGTTGGCTACAGTGAGACTCATTTTACTAGCCGGAGAAAACTAGGGAAGCCAGATTAAAAATATGCAAAGTTTCAACTCTAACTCCTTTCTAAAATTACTTGGATAGATTTCTTCCATTCCTCCACCGCCCCTCCCCCATTCCCCGCACGCACCCCACTCCCCGCACCCACGCTAAAGAAATTTTCACATCATCCACATTACAGTGATTTGGCAATATTATAAAGTTGAAGTCACATTTAGTAGCTCAGAATCTTTAGAACAATTCTTAACCTATAATTCTCCATTAGTTGAATGATGATAGTATGCCTGTGATTCTCAAAGTTTGCTTTACATTAATAATGTAAATATTTACATTCTTATTAATAAGAATGAAATAATAATAATGAGGAACTTTCACAAATTGTCAGTGCCCAAGCTCTATCCCTGGCATATCTCTAGAAGTGAGATCCAAACATCAGTGATTTTTAAAAATTCCTCAGGTGATTCCAACGGCAACTATATTTGATCACTAGTGACATAAGAAACTAGACAAAACAAATATTCAATTCAATCAAGACGTGAATTAAATCACACAGTCAGAATCAATCCTGTGGTCACCTATCTTACTCACCTATAAACAAACAGGATACATTTTTTGTAAATATATACCAAATCACAGAATGTTAGTGCTCTAACTGTAACATGTTATATGTAATCTTGCTTACCTTCACACCAATTATAGCTGACACTGCCTGTGATTCTTATTTTTCTGTAAAAAAGACAATCTTGTTTTTTTCCTGGACATTGTCAAATGATAGCTTCTTATTTCCTCTCTCCTTTTTGTTACATTTTTCCTTTTCTAGATATTGCTTTCATTTCTGTTTTAGACCATGCATTTTATTCTGTCTAGGACATCTTCATCATTAGGCACTATTTATAAAAGTGTATACTGTGGACCAACTGCATCAGAATAATCTGGATTAAAAAATGCAAACTCATGAGCCCAACCAAAGAACAACTTCAGTAGACCCTCCAGAGTGAGACCCTTAATCTTATAATTTGTATGGCAACTGATCTTGTGAGATTTGAGAACCACTGCTTTAGGCATTTCTCTTGCCTTAAATCTCACTTTGTGCAGAAGAAAAATCTTCATTAGTAAAAAAGTTTTGTAGACAGTAGTTATAAGCCAAAGAACTTTCTTCAATTTTCGTCTTTTCTAAAGCTCACAGTAAACCATACTGCTTCTAGGCTGCCAATCATAGCTCTCTGTTAGCTAATTATTGCTCACAGGTGTCCAGAGTTTAGAGATAAAGCTGCTTTTGTGCCCACCTGTCTGCTCCTCACTTGTTTCCTCTGATGATATGTCCAGGATCAACATTTAGTAGTTGTTATCAGTTATTCTACACACTAGCTGCACGTTAAAATCAGGTGCTAAGCCTTTAAAAATTGCTGATGTCCTAGCATGACCCCCTAAGATTACAATTAAATTATTCTGGGATGGAGCCCAGTCAGGAGTATTTATTTTTAACCCCTGCTGATTATAATAGGCAGACAAGGTTGAAAACAACTGAGCTACTTGATAGCAAAGTACTTTATCTACAATTTTATCAGGAACTCAGGTTTCCATTAATTATGATTCCAAGCATAAGGACTAAGATAGAATATCTGGGCATTAAGGCATTACATATACACAGTCTTAACAAACAAATGCCAGAATACTGGAAGAAAAAAAATAACATCTTTCAATGGAAGAGTCATGTTTCCAAGCTGCTGTTAAATTCAACTTTAGAATTTATTGCCTAGGGGTTGCAGATGGTACAGTGCTATTTAGAAGAGAGCCCCTGTTGGGAAAACCACATTGCAGTGCAATTAATAATCAGGGGCATTTCATTTCCCACACCCTCTTAGTTGAAAAAAATCGCTGACTTTAAAGAGGTTAAATAACTTATGCAATTGGTAAAATAAAAATGCATTTTCTTTTTAAACAGGTTTTATTGAAACAACAGGTAAATTAATAGGCTGAGAAAGTTTGCAAATATCTGTTTCAGGTCCAAGTCAGTAGATAAACAATGAATTTTTAAAAATTAAAATAATGATTTCAGTGTCCTGTGGTAAGCATTTTTGTACCATATTGGCTAAGAAAATTAGTTTTCAAAGCAGATATTCTGTTATTTTTGTTGACTTTACATCCAACATATAAGCAGCGACCAGAATGGATATTTCCTATTGCCTACATACATTTTGTTTTGTTTTGTTTTGTTTTTGTTTTTGTTTTTGCCTACATACATTTTTATATCATTGTCGCGTTTATGTATTTAGAAATTCAAGTTTTGTTTTTTGTGTAAGGCTGAATGGAATGCACAAGTTGTTAAGGGTCATTTAGATGAATTTTAACAGTTGTATAGTTGTGTATTTTAGCAGTTATATAGAACAAAGAAGCTATCACCCAAAGCAATTTGTATATTTCCATTCTCTTCCTACAGAAAGTTTCACTGTTTCTCTTTTCAGTCAATTCCTCCCCATAATGTTATCTAATTTCAATCACCATAGATTAATTTTGCCTCCATTTGGATCTCATATAAATGGATTCATATAGTATGCACTCATTTTCTGTCTGGCTTTTTCCCTTACCATAAAGTTTTTTAGATTAATCAATGATGCTGTGTATATCAGTTACTTGAAATTCACCCATGATGTTCTGTGTATGTGCCTGTGTGTATGTTGTGTGTATTTATTTTTATAGTTTGTTTTTTGTTGCATAATATTATTCCACTGTATAGCTATATACTATGATTTGTTCATCTATTCTCTTAGTAGTTTGGCTGTAGATTGTTTCAGTATTTGCCTAATATAAAGAAGGCAGCTGTAAACATTCTTGTAAAAGTCTATTTGTGCACATATTTTCATATATTTTAAGTAAATAACTAGTAATAAAATTACTGTGCTAAAGAGTAATATATGTTGACTTTATAAGAAATTGCTAAGCAGTTCTCCAAAGTGATTAAACAATTTTTCACTCCCACCAGCAATTGATGAGATATGCAGTTAATCTGTGTCCTTGCCAATATTTTATTATGTCATTTTGTTTTTTTTGATTTAGCCATTCTGTTGGGTATGAAGTGGTTTTGAATTGTGGATTTAATTTAGATTTACCTAAAGACTATGTTGAACATCTTTTCTGTGCTTAAGGCTATTTGCACATAGTATTTCGGGAAGCATGTGCTCAGATTTGTACTCATTTTTTATTGAGTTGTTCATCATTATATCATTGATTTGCACAAGGTTTTTATATATTTTGAATAAAGCTTTTGGCAAGAAATATGTTCTGTGGATATCTTTACTCCAGTATCTGGCTTCTCTATTCATTTTATTAATGGTGCCTTCTGCTGAGCAGATATTTTAAACATTTTGTTGATGTTTAATTTATCATTTATTTAATTTTATAGTTTGTGGTTTTTTGTGTGTCTTAGTGGACAAACTATACACTATGTTTTCTTCCAAAAGCTTTATGATTCTGGGTATTTTTATTTTTGTGGAGAAGGGGGGTTATAAGTCAATGTGATTTATTTATGTATAATATGGATATCCGACTCAACATTTGTTAAAGAGGTTTTCCTTTCCTTATTGAATTGACTTGATATCTTTGTCAAAAATCATTGTATTGAATATGTGAGGGTCTATTTCTGAACTCTCTATTTAGTTCCATCCATTTAGTTCCATATATCAATAGCACATACTCTTGATTTCTGCAATGTTATCATAATTATTCAAATCAATTATGTAAAACAAAACAAAGCAACAGCACAACTCTTGGAGACCTAAAAATACATAAGAATCTCTTGAATTTGATGAAACCTTCAGTGAATAATACATGATAAATCATAAAACATTTTTTCCCTAAGATCACAGACATCGTAAGGATGCTTGCTCTTTACCAATTCTAGATAACATTTTACAAGAGGTATTAGTCAGTGCAATAAAGTAAGATAAAGAAATAAAACTATAAATATTAGTAAACAAGAAGTAAATCTCTCATTATTGACAGTAGGTATAAATGTCAGTATGTAAAGTAAAACCATTCTGTACACAAACAACTAAAATGTTGACGGGAGTTTAAAGAAGATCATGGGATACATGGTCAGTATACAAAAATCTATTGTATTTCTATATAATTTTAATGAAAGTTTCCCAAATGAATTTTTTTAAAACTACAATATACAATAGCATCAAAAATATAATGTCTAGGAAGTAATTTAATAAAACATGTTTAATATCTATAATTTGAAAGCTTCAAAATATTATTGAAAGAAATTAATGATGGCCTAAATAAATTGAGAGCTATACTATGTTTATGATTGGAAAAATCATTAAAATGATTATTCTCCCTATTTTCCCAAAATTGATATGTATATTCAATATATTCCTTATAAAATTTCCAGCCAATAATTTTAAGGAATAGGCAAGATAATTCTAAATTTTATATGAAAGTAATCAGGATATAGGATAGCTAAATCAATCTTGAAATAGAAGATCATAGTTGAAGGACATAATTGATTTGAATAATTGTTTTCATTTTTCTTGGCAGTTATTGAGATGGTTATATGATTTTCTCATTTATTCTAATAATTTGATGTATTGCATTAATTGATTTTTGAATGTTAAACCAAACTTGTGTTCCTAGGATAAATACAATTTATTAATTGTTTATTTTATATAGCATTGAATTTGACTTGCTAATATTTTGTTAAGAAATTTTGTATCTATATTCAGCGAAGATAGTGTTCTGTAATTTCCCCTTGTAATATATTTTCTTGTTTTGTAATAAAGTTTATGTCAGATACATAAGATGAGTTTCCCATTTTGATAATTGTTTTATATTTATCAATTTGTTCTTTGTTCTTTCTTTCCTACCTTCTTTTCGGGGAATTGTATATATTGTGGTATTTGATTTTATCTACTAATTGACCTTTTAGCTTTATCACTTTTTATTATTTTTAGTGGTCTGCACAGACTTTACAATATGCATTTTTATGTTATAATATTCTAACTTTAAATAGTATTATGTACTTCATAAAAAGTGTAAAATTCTTCCTCTTTGGTTTTTATGTTCATGTTATTTTATTATTTGTCTACCATTTATGCCAGATGCACCACAATATATTGCTATTGTTGATTTAATCACTTTTAAGTCTTTTAAAGAAAATAAGAAAAACATGTGTTTACATTTTCCAAACACTTTCCCTTCCCCGTGCTCTTTATTCTTTCTCACAGATCTAGAATTCCATCATTTTACATCAGCTAGAAGTACTTTGTCTTAGTACTTCCTTTATTACAGGTCTATTAGAGACAAAAACTCAATTTTTATCTATCTGGGAATTTCTTTGGGAGGTTATGTCACTGTATATATAATTATTGAGTTACTGTTTTCTCTTTCAGTACTGTAAAAATATTCCAATATTGTCTATTGTTTCTGGCAAGAAGTCGCTCCTTATTAGTATGATTTTTCTTCTATATAATGCATTTTTCTTTGTGATTGTTGCTTATAAAGACACTTTTTTATCTTTAGATTTTAGCAGTTTAACTATGATGTGTGTATATAAGTGCATGTATGTGTGTGCCTATTTATGTATCTATCCTTCTTGGAGGTTTTACTGAACTTCTTGGATCTCTGGGATGATGTCTTTCATTAATTTGCAAAGTTAACTGCCATTATCTCTTTAAATAGTTCATCTTCCCCGTTGTTTCATTTGTCTACTTTTGAGACTCCAGTTACACACATATTAAATTGCTTGATATTTTCTCAGATATCTTAAATGCTCTATGTCTGCCTCCATTTTATATTTTTACTTATATTTGTATACTCTTTCTTCAGTGATATTTTCCTCTGTTGTATCATGTTCTGTTACATTCATTAAATAATTTGTATCTGACGTATTTCTAGCATTTCTATTTGTTTTATATATATATATATTTCCCATGTCTTTGATAAAAATTTCCATCTTCATTCATTCTTTCAGTCCTTTCACATAATTCTTCAATATTTCTTAATCATGGTTTCTTTAAATTTGGTGTTGTATTCTATATCTAGGTCATCTCCAGGTCTACTTCTGATCATTGTCACTTTTGTCTATGGGTCATATTTTCTTGATTTTGTATATATTTGCTATGAGTTTTATTGCATCCTGCACATTTTGCATGAAAGAACAGTAAAGACTGACATAAATAATATTTACTTTTAGGAAGAGTCATTCTTATGTAGGCTGTTAAAATGGGGAATAAATAACCTTATTGGTAGTTAACTTGTTTCTGGGCTTTAAGTTTTGGTTAGATGCATTCACACTGGTTGAAATATTTTGAGGATGGGGACAGAACTTTCCCTTCAGCAAGGCCTTGGTTCTGAATTTTGTTGAGATTCTGGAAGTTTGCCTGTGTTTTCCAGTTGAGCTGCTAGTTTTCAGAACTGTGGGAACTCTCTCCTTGATTTACAGCCCTGCGTCATGCATTTGTGGTTGTTAGAGAGTCCACTTGGGTCTCCATTCTCACTGTGTGCTCTCTAAGCCTCCAGAATATTGTTTAGCCCTATTGCCCTGTCCTCAGGTTTTCTGATGGTGGCAGCTCTTTCTGCCTTTCCATGGTATTCCTTAGGTGAATTGGGCTCTTTTATTTCTAACTCTGTGGTGATAGACATTCTTGTACATGTCTCTGGGTGCAGCTATACCAGTGGTTCATTAGGATCTTGCTACTTACAATTTAGTTTCTGTAACAATAGCACTAGCCTCACCTAAGAGCATGTTAAGAATGCAGACTATTAGGACCTAACCAAGACCTGCTAGATCAGTAAATGCATTTATGACTAGTTCTCTAAATAATTTGTAAGCATATTAATTTTGAGAAATTAATTATGTGCCTAGAAAAGCAATTTCTCAGTTAAATATAATGCCTATCTTAAATGTATTAAATAATGAAATTCTTTTCCAAAACAATTCTACCAGTTTCATCCCATCAGCAATAAATGAGTCATGCTTAACTCACATATTCAGCAGTATTTAATCTTGTAAGACTATTTTTTCAACAATCTATTGTGTAAAATAGTATAAATAGTTCCTTTTAGTTATAGTTGTATTAACTAATGACTAATAATTAAATAACAATACTCAGTATTAGATAATTTGTACTGTGGTAGAACCTCATTTAACATGTGTATTGACCATTTGCATTTTCTTTTAAAAGGATATCCCAAGACTTTTGGCCTTTTAAAAATTCTCTTTCACAGACTTTGTTCTTATTTGAGAAGTGTGGGTATACTGGCAGGGTTTGTCACAGATTGCTTTCTTAAATTATAGCAGCAACAATATCTCTTATCTCACATGTTTTTCAGCAATGTGAACTTGACAAGTCCTCATTCAGAGGTCAACTCTACTTTCCCACCCTATTGAATCTGGGAAAGCCCTAAGACTACTTCGATCAATAGGATATCATGGAACTAACACAGAGAGGGTTCCAAGCATAGCCTTTAAATGGCCTGGAAGCTTCTGCTTCCTAAATTTTGGAATCAACAGTCATAGGTAAAAACTCTACATTACACTGCTGAAGAGGGAAGCCATGTGGAAGACCTCTAAGATAACTAGATATATGAGTGTTGAAGCCATCTTGAACATCTAGCTCAGTTGAGACTTGAGATGACCCTAAGTCCAGATACTTTCTGATTGCATTCTCAGGTGAGACTACAAGCTAGAATTTCCCCAGATAAGTCTATTCAACCTATAGGAACACTGTGATACTATAATATTTTTTAAGTCTTAACTTTCATTAATTATCAAGAAAATACAAATTAAAATGTCAGTGAGATGCAATTGTCCACAAAACAAGATGGTCAATATATAAACAAACACATAACAACCAAAAAAGGCAAATAAACAATATGTAGCTTCCATGAGAATATGGAGAAACCAGAACAGTAAGACACATGGGAGTATAAATGAGGAAGTAAAACCCTTTGTTTCATTCAAATGTTCAGCTCTGGATATATGCAAAAAAAATTTGACACATTACTGCCATTTATATATAGATAATCACCAGTATATCCTACAAAATTTACTAAATATGATTCACAAACAAGAGAAAACACTCAATAGAAGCAGCAGCAAAGATAACCCAGATGTTGGAAGGAGCATAGAAACACATATACATATTTTAAAGAAATTAGAGGATAGATAAACTTGAGAGTATAAAGAAAGAAATGGAAACTATTGGAAAAATGTAAATGTATATTATATAACAGAAAAATCTGAAATTAAAAATTCATTGGATGGGCCTAATAGCAGCATGACACAGCACAAAAAATTAATGAAACACAGAGTGAAAATGGAAAAAACATAAAAAAGGAAAAAAAAATTAAACCCTGTGGGGTGAATTAAAAAAAATGTACATGAACACCTATATATACAGATATACATATATATGTGTGTATATTGTGGACTATATTTCACAATAAGAACAGAGGAATTAGGCAAAATCTATATTTGAAGAAATTATCAAATGAAAATTTCCAAAAATTATTGAAAGAGATAAACACACAGAGATAAAGATAGAAAGTCATAGACACACCTAGTGGCCATTTCCCAACCCTCCTTACCCACCCCCTCCTTTTCTATTGAGTGTAGTTGTTTCAATATATTTCCATTCTGTAACCCAAGGGGATGTTTTAGGTCTAATGGAGAAGCCTGACCATAAACTAAAACCAGCATGGGAATTTTCAGTGGCAGGGCCCCTCCCTGTAAATTGTATAAATACCTTGTTCTCTGGCAGCACATTTTGTCTCTCTTCTCCACCGTGAAGTATGGAGTATGGAGATGCCTTCCACTAACCCTGACTCAAGCAGTTGGCCTTGCCAGGAGAAAGGACATGATTGAATCCATTCCCTTGCTCTTTTGTACTCTTTGTACTGTGGAAGTAATAAAGTGGTCATTTGCTGAAAGTTTCTGTTGTACCTGAGCTTCTGCCCCACAATAAACCATAGAGCAACTTGCTCCACAGACTCATGATAATCAAAGGGCTAAAGACCAAAGTTGAAGAGAAAATCATAAAAGAAATCAGAAAAAGATGGCAAAATCAATTATAATGACAGCTGATTTCTCAAAAGAAGCTTTGAAAATAAGTAAATATAGTTATTTTTCTGCTTCTTTTGCTAGCTGGTAAGTTTTGATTGGAAGATAGACATAGTAAATTTTACCTTACTGAGTGCTAGAAATTTTAATATCCCTGTAAGTATTATTTAACTTTGTTCTGGGATTAAGTTCAATTATTTGGGAATAATTTCATGTCTTGATTTTAAGACTTGTTAGGCAGGTGTGGACCAGTACTTATCTAGTGTTAATTTGTCTCCACTACTAAGGCAAGACCCTTCTCTCTACTGTGCCAGTTGTCCCATGAATCATGTGGTGTTCTTATCTGACTGGTAAGAATTGGTACATTTCCTAGCCCTGTGTGAGTATAAAGCACTATTACCTCTAATCCTTTCATGTGTAATTTACCTTGGCCTTAGAATGTTTTCTTGCATGCATGTGCTCATCAAGACTTAGCTGATACTCAAGGATGACCCTTCAAAGAGCTTGGAGCTCTTTTTCTGTGTCTCTTTCTTACCTCTGTTATTCTGTCCAGGAAATTCTAGATGTCTTAGTTTCCCCTAGATTTACAATCAGTCTCCTCAACTCATTTAATTCACTGAAATCTGCATCGTTTCCTCCTTCCTGCAGTGCAGCCTGAAACCTTTCTCTAAGCAGGAAGCTGGCACAATTGCCTCACCTCATTTGTTTTCTGTCATTTCATATATTTTGTTCCTTCTTTTTTTCCTCCCTTCCCTCCCCAGGTAAATCTGTTACCTATTACTCCATCTTTGTCAGAAGTGGAAGTAGATTAGGCCATTTTTAACCATAAATAACCCATTCCTGCCCTTAATTATGTGCTCAAATTTTCATGAACTCAATTTATCATGAATGAAAGCATTACCTATGAAGAAAGTAGCAAAATAGGGGGGCAAAAGATTATGTTCATAAGAAATTTACTATGAAACAAGAATTTTCTCTCATCTTTCAATTAACTGGCTTTACCTATTTGAAAGTTGTGTTACAAAGGGAATACAATGTATCAATTGAAACACAGTTGTGGAAACTAGATTGACAAAAAATTAGTGCCATTTTATGGACAAAATTCATTGCAAAGAATAACAAATCTAAAAAGGGTTTAAATCATAGCATAATCAAGGAAATAAATAAATTTAAGAAGAGCTGTACTTTTCCTCCTTTCCCCAGAATTTCAGTAATTTTTTTTGATGGAGATAATCTTCTCAGATCAAATGAAGTGGGCTGTAGACAGCCTCAGCAGTAGTTGTACATGTTAAATAGTGAATAACATGCTGTATGGGATCAGAAATGTCAATACCATGTAGTTCTCTTGGCAAGAAGACTACATGTGTCTTAGATCATCTCTGCACATAGACTGTTTCACCTATTTTATTTGACTTGAGTGGTGATTTCAGTCACTTAACCAATTAGCTCATATTAAACAACTAATCAGTTGGAATAGTAGTTACGTAAATTGACTAATTCATTGAATATTTAATTAAAACAATTAAATTTCATGGATCTTATGTGTATTAAATTTGGAATCCCAAAAGATAATATGTTACACAGAAAAATCAACCTATATAGGGAGGCAGAAGGAATATATGCCTTTTCCAAATTCTGCTTAAGTGGAACAGATAAAATTAAATATGTATTCTCTAAAAATGCCTAACCCAGTACCCACTCATACATGAATTTTGTCTGTGAATTCAAAGCACAAAAACTAAAATTTTAGTGTGGTCCCAAATTGGAAGTGCTCCTAGATAATCAACAGAAAAAATATGTGCTTAAGAAATGAACTTCAAATGACACCCCCAAGGAATTCCTACCAATAAAATTGAACCAAAATGTGGACAAAATATTTTTAAAAAATCAAACTCATGAGTAAAGGAGCCAGCATAAGAAAGAGATAATAAAAATGATAAGTTATTGGGTATACAATATTAGTTTATTTACTGCGATTAAAATATAAAGGAAGAACTGAAATCACAATGAAGCAGCAAAATCTATTTAAATTGAGCAAGAAGAATTATTTTAAAGACAAAATAGAATTTCTAAAAATTAATATATAATAATCGATATTATAAGCTCAATGTGGGGAAATAGTAGACAGGCTTGACATGGCCAAATAGCAAGCTGGTGAATAAAAGGATGGATCTGAAAAAATCATCAAGAATAAAATGCATAGTGAGAAAGAGATGTAAAATATGAATAAGGGGATAGATAACATTGAAGATAATGTGAAAAGTGATTTAAGTTTAATTATCTTTTTAGAATTAGGCAACATATTACAGGTAGGCAATAATAAAAGAAATAAAACACACCAGTCTTCAGATTTAAGTTGCTGAAAAAGACTTAAGAAATAAAATTTTGATTTGTGATGTCATTAACATGATGATGTAAGACATCCTCTGGAAAAATCTCCCCTCAGAATCAGCTAAGAAAAGGACAAATTTCACTTGTCTAAAACTCTGGAGGACAATAGAAACTGGAGAAGGACTCTACAAATGCTGAATTGAAAAAGAAAAATAATCTCCAAGAACAAGTAGGAAATTTCCTTTCCAGATCTGCCAGTGTGTACCTCTCCCCCCCCACGTTTTTCCATGCACCTTGGGAGTTGTGCAAAGGCACTCTGGCCCAGGTCCTCCCAGCTGCAGATGCAGAATATAGAGTCATTCACAGTGGCAAGTTAGTTCCCCATGCATATCCAGGTATAGGGGCCCAAATCTGCAAGACCAAAGTGGAACACAAGTCATGGACTCATGCTGCATGCAAAAGGGAGACAAAAGAAGAGAGAAAGAGAGACCATGACAGAACTGTTGCCAAGAGGTGCATGCCCTCAATCCAGTTTCTGTTAGACCACCTAAACCCAAAACTGATTGACCCACCTTTTTGGATTGACCCTATTTGGCTCCCTGGGGTGGAATATCCTGACAGGGTAGAAAGCAGAGGTAGAAAAAGTCTCACAGAAAAACGTGTGTGTGTGAGAGAGAACCAAGCTGCTGTAAGACGGGATGGGTCCCATAACTGAAAAATGTAAGGAAAAGGGAGCATTGACCAAGGGAGAAAATTGAAATGAACCATAGGATCTGGGTAGAAAATTCAAGACTCCTAGAGAAGGAACAGAGGAAAGGAAGCAAAGTGCAATCTTAAAAATTGTACTGCATATCTATGGCAAGAATCAGAAGAAGAAGAGCTGAGAAAATCTGATCAGTTAAACATGAACTAGTCTAAATGTACAGAATAAGTTGGACCAAGTGTCAAAGAGCCTGAACACAAAGCCAATCAACTATAAAATCCTAGAACAGAGGAAGAACTTGACCTTCAGGGTTAACTCATCAAAATAATCAGATATTCAGTGTCAGCAAAAAACAAAAAACAAAACAAAACAAAAAACAAACAAAAAAACAAAAAAAAATAAGCTATGCTAAGGAAGAGTAAGATATGGCTCAGTCAAGGGAACAAATTAAAACTTCAAAGGAGACAAAGAACTTATAAAAACTAATCAAGGAAGTTCAAACAAATCTCCTATGTCTATTCAAGGAAATGAAGGAAAATATGGATATAATGATAAAGATATTAAGAGGATACTGTGTGAGCATAAAGAAGAATTTGAAAGTATAAAAAGAAATACAAAAAAATATATTAAAAAAAGAAATACAACAGAAGTTATGAGGATGAAAGTCATAATATTAGAGACTAAAATACAGTGAAGTCATACAACAGCAAATTGGAAGAGGCAGAAGAAAGAATCAGTGAACTAGAAGACAACAATCAAAATCATAGATGAACAGATAGCAATAAAATAGAAAAAATTGAGCAATGTCTCAGGATTTTGCTTTATGTATGTATGTATCTATGTCTCAGGGATTTGAGTGATAGCATGAAGTGCACAAACATGTCTTATAGGTATAGCAGAAGAAGAGGAGAAGATAAGAGGGGAAGAAAGAATATTTGAGGAAATAATGGTCATAAATTTTCAACTCTTATGAAAGACATAAGTATACATGTCCAAGAAGTGCAATGTAGTTCAAACAAATAAATCCTAAGAGACCTATGCCTAGAAACATAACAATCAGAATGCCAAATGCCAAAGATAAAGAAAATTCTGAAAGCAGCAAGAAAAAGAAATTCATCACATACAAGCGATTCTCAATGAGACAAAGTGCCAATTTCTCATCAGAAACCAAGGAAGCAAGAAGGTAGTGGTATCATATTTTTAATATTCTGAAAATCCTTATCTGGCAAAACTGTCCTTTAAAAATGAGAGACAATATTACATATTCACAGATAAACATAAAGTGAGAGAGTTCATCAACAAAAGCCCTCCCATACAAGAATTACTAAAGAGAGCACTGTAGGTTGAAAGGAAAAGACAGAAAGAGTGGCTTGAGGGGGATGGGTGTAGCTCAAATGGTTGGGTATCCATCTCCATATGGAGGGACCTGGGTTCAATCCCTGGGATCTCCCGGTAAAATAAAAATATAGAAGGCCATCAGGTCCCATGAGTGGGTGTGCCACCAGGCCCTGTGTACTGGCCTGCCAGGCACTGCTGAGCCACTCAGCAAGATGATGACATAACAGGAGAGTGACACAAAGGGAGAGCCAAGACGAGATGCACTGAAAAACCAGGAACTAAGGTGACGCAGGTGACAGAACGCCTCTCTCCCACATCGAAGTTTCCCAGGATTGAATTCCGGTGAAGACAGGAGGAGAAGGATGAGAAGAGAGGGCAGGAAACAGACACAGAGAATTGCCCAGCGAATGGACACAAAAACAGCAAAACGGAGGGGGAGGCGGGGGGAATGGGTTAAAAATGGTTGAAGTAAAATAAATAAATCTTTTTTTAAAAAAGAGTGGCTTGGAGTAGTTTGAAGAAATGAACATCTTCAGTAAGGATAACTAAAAGGGTAAATGCAAAACCCAATAGTACTGTATCCTCAATATACAACTCTACTCTTTAATTCCTAAAAGAGTCAGAATACAGTGGAACAAGAAAAATGCATATTTCTTCATAATAGACACATAAAATACAAAGAGAAAATGTGAGAAAAAACTGTGTAAAGAGGGGAAACAGAGGGTTCTTTTGTCTTTTTAAATATAAGTGTTTAGGGCTACACATTTCCCTCTTAGTACTGCTACTAAGTATGTGGATGCTACTGAAGCATGTTGGTACTTTTTCAAATTAGTAGATTATAGATATAGGTTTTGTAATATAATCCCCAGTGTAACAAAAAAAAATTTTTTTTAAATAAACAGAAATGAGAAAGGGATCAGTCATATGCATCACAAAACATCAACTATACTGAAAAGGAAGTTGTAATAAAAGAGAGACAAAGAAAAAAAAAGACATATAAAAACCAAAGGACAAACTGGCTGAAATAAATACTGCCTTTGCAGTAATAACACTGTATATTAATGGATTAAACTTCCCAATCAAAAGACACAGAATGCAGAATGGATAATAAAAGCATGATCCAACTGTACGTTGTTTAAAGACCTTCACTTTAGTCCCCAAAACACAAATAGGTTGAAAGTGAAAGGATGGAAAAAGATATTTCATGCAATTTGTAACCAAAAAAAAAAAAAAAGAGCTGGGATAGATATACTAATATGGGATAATATCAACTTTAAGGCAAAAACTGTTATAAAAGACAAAGAAAGATACTATATATTCATAAAAGGGGCAATCCACCAAGGAGAAATAGCACTCATAAATATTTATGCACCTAACCATGGTGTCCCAAAATGCATGAATCAAATACTGGCAAAACTGAAGGAAGAAGTAGACATTTCTATAATAGTATTTGGAGATTTCAATACACCATTCTCATTAATAGAACATCTAGACAGAAAATCAATAAGAAAAGAGAGAACTCAAATAATATGATAAATAAACTAGACCTAACAGACATATAGCGAACATTTCACCCCAAAAAGCAGGATATACATTATTCTCAAGATCACAAGGATCATTCCACAGGATAGACCACATCTTGGGTCACAAAAAAGTCTCAATAAATTTTAAAAAATTGAAATTATACAAAGCATCTTCTCTGACTATAAGATGTCAGACTATAGTCATCTTCTCTGACTATAAGAATGAAGCTAGAAATCAATAACATGCAGAAAATTGGAAAATCCACAAATATATGGCAGATAAATGGTGTACTCTTAAACAATGAGTGAGTCAAAGAAGAAATTACAAGGGAAATCAGTAAATATCTTGAGAGGAATGAAAATGAGAACACAACATATCAAAACGAATGGGATGCAGAGAAAGCAGTACTAAGAGGGAAATGTGTAAAACACTTATATTTAAAAAGAAGAAAGAGCTAAAATGAAAGATCTAAATGCTTACCTGGAGGAAATAGAAAAAGGACAGCATTCTTTTTAAGAGAAAGTCTACCAAATAACCAATCCAAAATAGTCATGTGTTTCTATCAGAAGTTCCTTTAGGTTAGAATGGTGTTCCATGAAAAAAGGAGCTAGTTCAGCTAGCAAGCGAAACAACCACACAAATGCTTTTCTTTGAGGCAGCCATTGTACTTCTTCTCAATACACATACTCAAGTGTAAGGTTTTAATAGAATTTAATATTTTTTAATTGCTTTGTCAAAAAATTCTAAAGTGAAACTGGATTTCTTGTTTTTCAAAATTTTTACCATTCAGTGCATGTAGTGAAGAACACAATGACTATTAATATTGTTTGGTGCTACTAGCTCATTTTTGCTAAGACACCAACAGATTTATCCACTATTGCTTTTGCACCATTAGTGCAAAATGTCAAAATGTCAACACAGTGAAAAAGGCAAGAATCATCTTGGAATTATTGTGAAAATAGTTTTGATTTCACCAAAACCCTGAAAGTGACTTGAGGACCACTAGGGGTCCACAGACAACACTTTGAAAAAAGTTGATCTAGATTTTTAAAAGAGCAGGTTGAATACATGTTATTTCACGTTGCTTCTACATTAAAGTCCACTAAGGGTGTGTTTTTAAGGCATGCATTTAAAAAGTCAAAGGAAATGAGAATGTAGAAAACAGAAACATTGTTTTTGGAAACTAGAAAGGGACTAGTGATAACTGTCACAGACCAGAGATGGCTAAATCTAAAACCAGAGTGAGAAAAGTGAAAAAGTAATCCTTTTACAGCAGTGGACTCAAAAAGTTTAGGAAATGCAGAACCACGAACATCTCTAAGTTAAAATATGAGAATTGGTGGAATGTATTTTTAAGATTTAGTGTGATCCCCAGATTTCTTCCCTCCCTATTCAGGCAGAAACCTAAAGCTTTAGTTTCTAAAGAAAGTAAAAGGGTAGATCTCTGGAGTAAGGGATATCAGGGACAAAGACAATTAGGGTGGGGATGAATGTGCTGAAAACAGGGAACACTGTGTACATTTATTTAGGGAATGTTGAGATCCCCAAGCTTCAACTATTTTCATGAGAGAAATTGTTCTATAATTTTCTTTCCTTGAAATGATCTCATTAGGGTTTTGTGCTAAGGCCAAATGACATTACATGTTGGAAAGTATATCTCTTTCCAGTCTCTGAAATAGTTTGCTTAAAATATCTATTGTTTCTTCCTTTGATATTTAGAGGTATTCATATTGAAACCTGGAGTTTACTATGTTGAGATATTTTTAATTATGGATGGACTTTCTTTAAAATATACAGGAATAATGAGATTGCATATTCCTTCTGTCAGTTTTATCAAATAAATTTTTGATTTCATAGAAATTCTATTTTTTGCAAAAATTATTCATATCATTTATTATCCTTTTGATATCTTCAAGATCTATGATGATTGCCACATTTCTGATATTGGTATATTGTTCTCTCCCTCTTTCTCTGTCTCTCTCTCTCTCTCCTTCACTCTCTTCTTTCTCACTCATTTCTGACCTTAATAGAGTTTTATCAATTCTATTCATATTTCCAGAGAACCAGTTTATGGCATTATGGATTTCCCCTTTTGTTTTATGTGTGCACTTTTTTTTTTCATGGTTTCTTACCTTATCCCTTCTTCTTTCCTTGTTTGTAATGTACTAGCTTTTTTTTTTTTTTTTTTTTTTTTACTTTGCTCCAGGGCTTTCAAGGCAAAATATGAGAAATAGGTTGGCTTTTATAATGAGAATTTATTTGGGGTAAAATCTTACAGTTCCAAGGCTGTGAAAATGTCCAAATAAAGGCATCATCAGAAGTACTGTCTTACCAAATGTCGGCTGCTGGATCCTGGACTCCTGCCATGTGGCAAGGCAAAATGGTAGTTTTGCCAGTCTCTCTCTGCCTTCTCCTCAGGCTCACCTCTTTCAGTTTTGAGCTGCTTCATGAGCCTAGCCTTTAAGGGGCTCGTTGCTTCAGTTTCTCCGCTGACTCCAGCCTCCAGCCACTCTCTCAGACTCTTGGGGTTTCTCTGCCTTTCTGCAGCTTTAGGCAATCCTGAAGTCCTCTCTCACATGGCAAGGTAGAATGGCAGCTATCTTTCTCTGCTTCCATTTATATAAGACTCCAATAAAAGTATTAGGACCCACCCTGAGTTCCACAATCTAATCAAGGGCCTTTACTGAAGCAATCTACTCATAAGTGACCAAATCAAATGGCCCCTTGATTTAATCTAGGCCAAAGTTCCAACATAAATAGGTTTATATCCAAAGGAATTGGTTATCTTCAGAACCTAATTTTTTGGTGTCCACAAAAGATTCAAACCAGGACAAGATTATTGAAACAAAAGCCTAGATAATTAATTTTCGGTCTTTTTAATTTTTTTTCATTTTGATGTATATATTAAACATAATAAATTTTCCTCTAAGCCTGAATTTACCTGCATGTTACAGTCTATGGTTATCATTCATTTTATTTAGTTGTTCGCTAACATATGCTGCAAAATATTTTCTAATCACATTGCTATTTCTTCTTTGACCTATTGGCTATTTTTAAATGAACTACTTAATTTCTTAACAGCTAAGGATTTTTCAGTTACTTTGTTGTTATTGATTTTTAAAATCAAATCACCTCTCTTTTGAACCATATTCTGAAAGATTTCCATCCTTTGAAAATTATTGAGTCTGGCTGTGTAACTCAATGCATAGCCAGCTTTAGTAAATGTTACATTCCTGCTGGAAAACAAAATATTTATCAATATTTTTGACCAATCAGGTCAAATTGTTCATTATAGTGCTTTCCTATTTATATCAGTATTAAATTTTTGTCTGCTTGTTCAGTCATCTCTTTTGAGAGGCTGGAGATGTTAAATCCTCCAATAATGGCTATAGATTTAACTATTTTTATTTTGAGTTCTGATTTTTCTTTCCATTTCCTTTCATTTTTTTTTGTTGTTGTAATCTTTAATTGAAGCATGTCTAAAATTAAATGGGATCAAATCACACCCATATTGCTGAATGAATTTTCCCAAAGTAAACATGCCTCTGTACCAAGCATTTAAATGAACAGTATTGCCAGTACTTCAAAAACTATTGGCCATGTATCCTCCCAACCAGTTAATCCATACTTCTTCAACATACCCACTATCCTGATTACTATCAACAAAGATAAGTTTGTCAGTTTTTGAACTTTATATAAATGAAATCATAAAATATTTACTCATTTATGTCTGACATCTTTTGTTCAACATTAGGTATATGAAGTTCATTCATCTGGATTGTTGTGTAGTTGTAGTTCATTCATTCTCATTGCTGCATAATATTTCACTGTGTGACTCTACCATAATATATACATGCATTTCTCCTGCAGATGGATGTGGCAGTTTAAATTTTGTGAATCCCAGAAAAGATTATGTTTTTGAAGTAATCCATTCCAGTGGGTGCGAGATATTTTGATTGCATTAGATTCAGTTAAGGGACTTTGACTAGTTCACTTGATTAGATCATTTTTTATTGGACTATGTCAGTGAGGCATCACTCAAGTTGGGTCTCCACCCTCTTGTTGAGTCTTACATAAACTAAGAACACACAGAAAGACATGGAAAAAGAGAGCTGCTGCCATCTCTACCCTGCCATGTGAGAAAGAGGACTCCACATTCGCCTATGACTGCTGAAAGCCAAAGAAGCAGGAGAAGCTCAAGGAGATGAGGCCCGTGGAGTGGAGAGATGCCTGATTGCCCACAGCTGAGCTCCAGGAGAAAAAGAGAGCAGCAGACTCACCATCTTGCCTCACCACATGGCAGGACTCCAGGATCTGCTAGCAGCCAACCCTTGCTGAGAAAACATCTCTGATGATGCCTTGATTTGGACATTTTCACAGCCTTGAAACTAAGCTTTTACCTCCAAATAAAGCCCCTTTATAAAAGCCAGTCAATTTCTGATATTTTTCCATTGGCAACACTTGGCAAACTAAGACAACAGACATTTGGGTAGTTTCCAGTTTTTAGTTATTTCAAATAGCACTGCTATAAGCATACTTGTATGTATCTTTTGATAAGCATAGACTTGGAAAAACTATCATAGGGAAGTCATATATTCAGCTATAATTGACATTAACAACAAAAAATCACACATAACATTTAGCACAAACAGCTTGGATCCTTCTTTGTTTAGGTATGCCTTCCTTCTAGTCACTCTAATGGGAAAACCAAAATAAATTTTCATAGAAACATTGGACCTCATTTCCTAAAAACTCTGAGGAAGCATTATTTTAGTATCTTCATCTTATCATCAATATCAGTTCAATAGTGGTAGGAAGAATAATTTGAAAGAACATACATTCATTAATCTTTACAATGCCAAATCTAAATGTGATGACATAAGCCAAAATAATCAATTCATACATAACATAAGTAAAATTTCATAGTCAATAAGAAAATATGTAAAAATAAGAGACTACATCATAAAAAACTTCAAAAACACAGGTCAGAGAAACAAGCCTATTAGTTATCCCCTTCAACTCTTAATTCCGTGTATATTATTTGTTTTTCTATGGAGAATTTAAGGTCATTTTGTGAACAAAGATTAGCATGAGAACCAATGAAAATGTTTACTTAAGAAAATGCTAACAAGATCCAAGATCAAAGAAGAATGCGAAGAATCAGTAGAGATATATCAATACTTTTATATAGAACAAGGAGTTAACTTGTATAGTGGCAGCCTCCTGCCTTGATAGTAAATTATATATCCCTTTAGAAACTCATGCAATGTACAAGGCAACAACCTGAAGTATTTACAGAACAGAGCAGCAGTTAATAATACACAGTGATTTGCCAATTTAAAACCACTGAACATGTTTCTAATTATGTACAATAATTTCAAGGTCACTATATTCAAATGCAATCAGTCACGCAGGGAGTTAAAACATTCAGAATCTGAAATAATGTTCTTGCTAAAAATGCCAGGAAATGGTAATGGTGGAACACTGAGACAAGCTTGGGTGTAATCTGCTCAGTCTGCAATCAGATCTCCTGAGCTTTAAATGTCCTGCAACAAATATGTATTCTTTCACAATCAAGAAAAAAGACAAAATTAAGTTGAAAAATCTATTAAACATTCTGGAATGATTTGTAAAAATGGAATTAACATTTACATCAGCCACATGTTATGTTTTTTTTTTTTTCTGAAACATTGGCTTAATCCATAACGCCACTTCTTGACTGATCCTAAAGTACGTTTAAAAAGGAAAACAAACAAAACCATTAATTGTGTAAAAGCTCCAAACTATAAACATGTTGTATGGTATACTTCAGCCATTACTAAGCTGCTAAGTAATTCTAATCTCTTGTTAACAAAATAAAATCTGCCACCAAGAAATCACAACAGCATCAAAGGAATATTGAAAAGGAAGCTTACAATTCAGCTGAAAAAGTAGGAGCATTAGGGTAGTTTTCAATTATTTCATAGTTACTTAGGAGAAATATACATAATGCAAGGGAAGCTATTTCAAAAGCTGTGATTGAAGGGACCAAGGAACAAGCAGGATTTTGGTGTGATGGTTAGGCACTATAGAGGCAACCTTTTCTTTTGTAGCATATTCCAATGCAAGATAAATGAGTCCAAGGAGAAATAGCCAAAATTTATCCAATTTCTGGCATGCATACTTCAATAACTGTTGGTATGTTGATGGTAGCTGAAGGTTGGAGGAAATGCCTGACCCAAACAAGTGGTCTAGAACATCATAATTGGAAATACGGATAATTGCCTATGGTAGAGATAAGAATCAGCCTTGCTTACTAATTGGATACAGTGGCTTAACCTGAGAAAAGAGATTTCAAAAGTATAGGTCCAGACTTGAAAATACAAACATTGCATGATTTAGGTGCATGGCTGGAACTCCCAATTGTTAAAGTTGTAATGACTGTATTCTGAGATAACTTTCCCAAAGAAAATGCACTGAGATTATACTATAGAAGAGTGTCAGTGAAACCCAGGAGTTCCAGTACTCTTCAGGCATTTAGCCTTCCATCTTAAGAAAGAAGGTTACTTCTCCACCTCCACTGAGTTTTGGGGAACAAGTTAATGACAAGGCAGTCAAAGTGAACTCCAAGGCAGGAGAATTGTGTATGGTAATTGTGGGTATTTCTGGTGGATTTTGTCTTGACAAGGGATAATTACAACAGCAGCAGCAATAGTTGTAATAACAATAATAATAGGTGCCATTTTTTAAGAGTTGATCAGAGCTAATCACTAAATTGGTGCTTTTTATATATTATCTGGTTGAAACCTCATACCAATCTTCATATGTTATTATAGTCATTGTCCCAATTTAACACATTAAAACACAATTCAAATCTAATCACTAGTTTGACCAGGGCCAATCTTCTATAATAATGAACATTGCCCTTAGTTCACTGAAAACAGATAAAGATCACATATGAGGGATCCAAATTTTGTATTTGCAAAACTTTTCTGAAAATTTGTCTGCTTGCTGCTATAATATTCAATTGATTTAAACATGATGCAAAGTCAATTTCATTTACAATTTAGTCCAGTTGGTTCTCCCCTCTCCCTCTCTCATATCTTCCCTTTCTCTCTCTACTCTCTTTAAGACTAAATCCATTATTCTTCTTAACCAACAGAATTCCTTCCATATCCTTTGAATCCAATCTATTAGCAAGTTCTATCAATTTTACTCTCTAACTCCCACTTCTTTCCATCTTCACTGACACATCATTAGTCAAAATCACCATCACAGCTTGCCTAGATTAATGCAAAACTTTCCTAACTGGTCTCAATGTTTTAATGTTCATCCCACCATATTCATTATCCAAATAAATACGTTTTGAAATATGGGACTGCCACTAATATGCTGATTTTTTAAAAAAGTCTTGCCATTGTTAGGATAAAAACCTGAACCCTTTACATAACTAATAAGATTCCTTATGGTACAGTTCTGCCTACCTCTCCAGACTCTTCCTTTTGCTACCGCCCCCTTGGCTCATTCCACCAAAAACACAAAGGAATTTATTCCACTCTCCCCAGCTTTAGGGCCTTCTAACACATGAGAGCAATATCAGATATCTTTTATACTCCATACCTAACACAGTGTCATTCAACAAAAAGTGTTTAATAAGAAATTGTTGAATGGATAATAAATGAACATAGCATTCCTTATAGAAAGACTATATATTTTATATATTGGGAGGATATGGAAGTCACCATAAAATATTAGAAAACAAAGTTTATTTTAATAAGGCTTTGTCAAATAATACTGCCATTTAATTTTTCAGTACATTTTTTCCCTTGTGAACAGTATAATATGCCTTTATTTCTTTGTAGTATTGATAACCTAATGAGCTATAATTTGTTGAGAGATAATCAAGGTTTTTATAGTTCATCCTATCAATGTCCATTTTGGAATTCCTGAAGATAATATATTCATATAATTGACAAAAATGTATTGAACCCATACTCTGTGTCAGGCACTCAGATATGTCATTTTCTAAAATGAAGAAAACATAGTCTCCAATATTCTGGACACTTCATCTAGGACAGCAAACAATTATGACAATTGAATGTGTTAAAGGATAAATACAGAAGTATGAACAGCAAGTTCAGGATTTCCAGAACAAACAGCCCAGTACTTAGGGGACAAATATAAAACTTCTAAGGAAAGTATGAGTTGGGTATTAAAGGGTGTCCAGAAGCTTCTTAGGCACAAAAGACAGTAAAAGACATTCACGACGGAGGGAATATATATGAATGTAAAAATGTATGGTCATCATTTTGTAATAGTCAGATGTAAGAGGCCAGAATTTCAAACTTACTGGGACCGCTAATGGAGGCTGAGGGAAATTAGATATATGGAACCAAATAGCAAAGTGATTTGTCTATGTATCACAATTACAATCTAAGTTTGTATCTTCTAATCTTTCAAATAAACATCTCAAAGGCATGCACATGCTGGGGAAGTCACAACATCCAGCAGTTATCTCCTAGGCTCAGCCTACTCCCCTCTTTTTCTTTGTGTGCAGATGTTTCAATATTTTTCCATTTAGTAGCCCAGGAGAGACATCAGGTCTAATGGAATGGCCTGACCATGTATAAATATCATGTATAAATATCATGCCCACTGGCATACAGACTTCCCATTCTCTGATGTGAGGTAGAGCAAAGGGAGCCACTATCCACCCACCTAACTAGAGCAGTTGGCCTCCCAAGGGGAATAGCCATAATGGGACCTTTTCCCCTCCTCTTTGTGCTGTCTTTTGCTAAAAATTTCTGTTGTGCCTGAGCCTGTGTTCCAACAGTATACTGTGTAGCAACTCTTTCTAAAGTAAAACAAAATGAAACAACTAGGTATTCCCTTCACAGCCCCATAATGCTTAGGCACAAGGAGTGGAACCAGTGAAAGAGTTGGAGTATGCATAGCTTAAGCCAGAATCATTCATTCATTCATTCATTCATACCTTCAATACATATGTATTCTATATTTTCTATATTGCCAGTCAATATGTGAGGCATTGGGGATCCAGCATTTACCTTCTGGTGAAGGGAAGCAAAAACTAATGAAGATAAAGGTATTGTAGATCCAGTTTTTATCCCGTTGGCCAAAACAAGTATAATCTGTGTGTCACATTTGGGTTAGGAATTTGGGACAAACTCACCCTTTCTCAGTCCCATTCCTACCACTATCATGTGACCACATACAGGCTATTTAACCTCCTGAATTTCAGTGTCTCAATTTATATATGGGGGATATCTGTACCTACAACACAGGTTTGACTACTAATTGATGTAATATTATAGTATTTGTTGGCACATCATAAGTGCTCATTTTAGATATTACAGCAGATATTATTTATTATATATTTGTTAAATAAATAAATTAGATCAGAATAGAAAGAAAGCTAGAAAAGTGTTTGTGGTGGTTTGAATGGGAAAGTATATTCTTAAATTTAATGTATTCCTGTTGATGTAAACCCACTGTAAGTAGGACCTTTTGATGAGGCTACTTCAGTTCAGGTGTGTCCCACCTCAATCAAGATGGGTCTTAATCCTATTACTGTAGTTTATAAGAGAATAAAATTCAGAAGGAGAAAGAGAAATCCATGGAAGCAAAAACTGAAATCAATGAAACCCAGAAGAGAAGGAAAAGACCAACAGATGCCATACAATGTGCCTTGCCATGTGACAGAGGAGCCAAGGATCACCAGTAACCAGCCCCCAAAACCAGCAAATCTTTGGGATGAAAGCATCACCTTGGGATGCCTTAATTTGCCATTTTCCTGGCCTCAAAACCATGAGCAAATAAATTCCCGTTGTTTAACCTGACCCATTTCATGGTATTTGCTTTGAACAGCCTAGGAAACTAAAACAGTGTGCCCAAAGGAAAATTAAGAAAGTTGAAAACTTAAAGTAGGGGAAATTTCCAGGATGAAATAATATTTTTGCAAACTTTCATGTTTTCTTGATTTCTACCTTTCTCTTCTCTTGGTTCTTTCAAGTCAAATCTTTGACTCTCAATCTCTTCACTGGCTTTTCTCCATATTAATAAATTTGGCAACAACACAATTTGTTGTTAGTCACTTCAAAGCACTGCAATTTATCAATTCATGTTTTATTTATTGAGTTCTTTCACTCTTCTAAGACAAAAGGAATGGTTTAAGTACTTCAAAGCCAGAACCCAACTAATCAATTAGAAACAGAAAATTCCTTCAATGGAATATAAATTTTGTTTGTTTCATTGTGATTTTTAAAAAGTTATCTCTATTGTCCTACATAAAAAAAAAAACACAGAAAAATGTCCAGAGCAGCATTATTTCAGCATCAAATAAAATTACTATTTCAGCATCAAATAAAATTCTAGCTCAAGCACACACCCTTAATAACTGCACTGTTGATCAATATAGTTCAAAAGTGATTCACTGTAACTCAGAACAATAATGTCATTAACCTATCCCTCCTCTCTAGAGGACAGATGATGAATCAGCCTTTTACCCAAAAAAATACCCAGCCTCTTTTTTTCCTACAGGTTTTAATATAAATATATTATATATAAAATATATATTAACTCTTTCATAGCCACTGATTCAATGCCCTTTTTATTTCATGATTATATGTTTTTACTTTTCTTTCCATACTCAGTGTCTAGAATAGTACCTCCTAAAATGTAGGTACTCAGTATACTTTAAATGAATAAATCTCCAATAATTTATGTAATCAACATGTACTGAAAATTATCTGGGTATACTAGAATGATAGGTATTAAGAAATTAATCTATCATTAACTGATAGCTATTCAGCCCATGGATCTTACCTAATACCAGGTATTAGGAAAGGACTGACAAACATGCAAATATCATATATGATAAAAACACAACCATAATAAAATAGATACATATAAAAGCCTTTAGAAATTTTGAAGAGTTAGTGACCACATTAGTTGGTGCAGACAAGGAGGTTAAAACACTTGGAAACATAGGTAAATATGCAATATTTGGAAACACAGGTGAATATGCAAAATAGTTTGTTGATATTAAATTAAAATACACCTTCTTTTGAATATGTTGTCACTTTTTATCAATGCATGGTTCAAGGTGCTATGCAAAATTGCAATGAATAAGATAGTATTTCTGATTGGGAAAGATGGATGAGATGGGTAGAAGAGGAGGTTGGCTAAATGGGGAGGCTCTGAGCAGACCCTGACAGAAGGGGCACAAGGCAGGGTGTGGGTTTGTGGCTGGCAGGGGCCAGGCAAGCCATGGTGTCCCCACAGCCACTGATGCTCCTTTTTCTGCTGGCCACTCAGGATGGCCACAGCTGCCATGGACTGGGGGCAGACTGGTAGCTGGTCCTGGCCAAAGTGAGAACCCTGTTCCTATAGCTTTGGGTCCAAGATCCAGGGAAGGTGAGGACCTGGAGTTAGGCATCTGCCCCAAAGATATGCCCCAGGGGCTTCATGTGCAGGGCCTGTTCCCCACCATAGATGCCACCTGTGAAGACTGGCCAGCTGCTTGAGAGCTTGCCCAGCAGGCTGAGGAGGGCCTCTCTTCACATAGTGTATCCTCCATCTCAGCACACCCGCAGCCGCTAGGTGACTTCTGCCCAGCTGTGGTTCCACACAGGGCTGGAAAATTCAGTAGCTCCTGGCCCCTGCTCGGACTGCTGGCCCTGTCATCTGTAGTGCCCACTCAGGAGGAAGGGCAGAGCTCAGAGAATAGATGCTTCCCACTTTCCCTTGCCACTTCTCTGCCTGAGGGCTCCCACCCCTCACCCCCATCCAATGGGTAACGTGACAATAAACAGCAGAGCACAGATGAAAAAAAAAAGTATTTCTATCAATCCCAGGAATACACTGACTCAGAAGATTTCTCTGAATTTCACATGAGCATACCATACAATGCATAATGAGGCTTTACTATTTGTAAAGAATTTAATATTGTTTACTTTTCAAGATTGTATGACCATTAAAACACAGTCAATACAAGATTTTATTGTTGTTGCTATAAATAGTTTCCTTAATATTTCCTCAGCGTATCCAAGTTTTGTCAATTTTCAATATTTTTCAACAGATGAAAAACACATGCTAACATTATCAAAAGCCAATTCTTAAAAAAAAAAAAAAAAGCCAATTCTTTAATCATGTGCTAAGTCTTTTGAGTCAGTTAGAGTAAACCCTAGTGCATGTATAGCAATGAATAAGTACTTAATTTTTATTGAGCCTCAGTTTGTGAATATATAAAATAAAAAATATGTATTAGGTAGGGCTATTGATGTGAATAAATGAGATAGTGTGTGTAAAGCACATGCCACAAATGCTGGTATATATTACTGATTAAATGTTAATCAAACATTTATTTTAAAAATCAAAAGCTTATAGTCATACTGCTCTTTCTTCCTGAAGATTATTTTGCTCTTCACAAAATCACATCTGGTGATCTTTTCCAACTGAGCATAATATAGAAATGTTTTTAAAATTGTTAAAACCCCTAACTGGTTTGCATAAGTATTTGTTATATTATTCTTTATGTTTTCTTAAATTTCTGAAATATGACATATTAAATTAAAAACTAAACACACTGGCTCAACACTCATAGTTTTCTGATAATATTCAAACTAAATGCTCTTGTTTTTTAATTCCATTTAAAAAACCAACAATGCTATTATCTCTTATATTTAGAAAGTCGTTTTCAGTAACAGAAGAGACACATTGACTAGGTTAGGTTCCCTCATACCTAGAACATAAGACCCTGTACTTCTCTGTCATATCCAATCCAGTTGATTTTTGTAATTAATGTTGCTCATTGTCTGCCTTTGCCTCTAAAATATAAGCATACAAACTGTGAGTGGACGATTCACATTCTTTCTTTTTCCCACTAGTATCCCAGTTGCTTATTCATTGCACAGAGAAAGTACTTAGTAATCATTTTTTTCAAACATTTAATTGATTTTGAAAAAAGGAATTATTGCTGCCATTGAGAGAATACACATATAAACCTATCATTATGTGATAAAGTCTATAAAAAAGAGACATTCTATTAGGAAAGATCAAAGTGCCAGCACTGCTCAATACAAATATAATCCAAGCCACAAATGTAAGCCACTATATTCTATATTCTAGAAGAAAAAGTAATTAGGTGAAATTAATTAAATAGTATATTTTTGTTTAACCAAATGTATCCCAAATATTATAATTTCATCATGCAATCAATATAAAAATGCTAATATGATATTTTGTATTTTTTTTCATACTAAATCTTTGAAACAGGATGTGTATTGTACACTTAAAACATATCTCAATTCAGACTTTTAACGAACTTAGAGCCTAATATGGTTAGTGATAACTATCTAGAACAGCACACCTCTGCAATGAAACAGTAGATATTAAAGTAATTTTATTTACTTTAGTGGAAAGGTCTTTACTTAAGTACATAAATCTATAAAAAATTTTCCCCAAAGTTGATAAATACTATCAGAAAATCAATGTTAACTCTCATTTTGTTGAAGTTGATTGAGGTGGGATCCCTTTTCTAGTGGCTTTAATTCCACTTTTCCATTTATGTAAAGGAATACTATGACCCTTCTGTCTTCCTTTTCCATTTTTTTCTCTTTTCACCTTTTCAAATTATTTTCCCTTCTCATTTTCTCTGAAATAACAAAATGGAAAGAGAATAAGGGAACCCTGAATTTGGAGATTTGATACTGCCTTTCTGGTTTTCTCACTTAATACTTGGGGCAAAACTAGTCCTGGTTGGAAAATTTTTATTCTTGCATAACTTCTATGGAAAGCTCATTGATATTGTAAATATTTTCAACAGGTAGTATCTAGAAACACACTTTTAGAACTCCCTTATTCAACAATCTTCACAGAAGTTGCCCAAATCCATACCTTCAATAAGAGTAATGATTTCATGGTGCTGCTCACGCTGGTGCTTTCTGATCCCACTTTAATTTTTTATAGTTCAAAGTGTTGGATTGTTTTCGGTGCTGTAATCATGATTCTTCCCCTAGAATACCAGTGTGCAACAATCTCTATTCTTATTTATCTGTGTCGTATAACGGTATTTCAGCTGTTTTTATGTGTATGCTGTACGGCCATAAATCAACAAGGACTGTTTCCTCATGGTGTGTGAGCACAGGTTTGCAACACATTTTGTCCCAGGGGCATCACACAGTTTTACAGAATTTTGGCTCACGTGGCCCTTTACTATCTCTATCTCTTTTCCTTCTCTTTTTGTTAAATTAGATTCAGCCAGCTATGCCAAGCATAGCAATGGATTATGCATCTCTTTCTGAAACAGCCCAGTTTTCAAAAGTATTATGAAAAGACAAAACTCTAGGCGTTTTTAATGCTCTGTAGTTCAAAGGCTGGCAGCCATCATTTCAGCTGGCCTATTTAGTATAAACTGTAGCAGTTGTCCCTTGTTGTAGTCATGTAAACACTAACTAGAATACTAAAATGGCATTTGTTTTGAAATATCGAATCTTTACAAAATGCAAATTCTGTTGGGCATAAAATCTAAATTGTATTGATTTGGGGTAATATTATCTTTGATTT
Organism: Cabassous unicinctus; assembly: GCA_029593785.1. Classification (NCBI taxonomy): domain Eukaryota; kingdom Metazoa; phylum Chordata; class Mammalia; order Cingulata; family Chlamyphoridae; genus Cabassous; species Cabassous unicinctus. Next base: position 35,211 of record JAQZBX010014427.1, read on the forward strand.
TTCTTGTTTCTCTTCTTAATTTTCCACTTTATAGTTTGGTAAATTACAATTTTAGTGTGGATAAAATGCACTTTATGCAGCAGAGTGTAAGTCTCACAGAATTTAGCTTCCAAATAGTAATATATATTTTAATTTTGCTCCATGCTTAACAAACTCAATATTACTCAATCTAGCAATTACTTATTACCAAGAAACACACCCAAAAATTCTAAAATAGGCTCTTTTAAATATTTACATATGCCAAGCTTTTCTCACATTTGTTGTTTTTCTTCCTTTTATTTCTCACTTCAGGTCTATCAATACTTTTTTTCTTATGTACACATCCTGTATTCTAATCCACCTTTCCTGAATGAATAAATTATACAGTATTTATAATTAAATATCCATAGTTTTTTGAAAAAAGTAGTAAGTGGAAATTTGACCTTGGGATTTTATAAATGATGGCTCACTTAAATATTAAGTCTGGGCAGAAGGCAAGCCCATTTTCAATGCTGCTAGGAAATCATCTATTCAACAGTCTGTTTTGTAATGTTTTTCTAATTCTTCCAATCTCCCCAGTTATTTTAGAGTAACAATTTACGATACTATATTACTCTGGAAGTCTACAGGAAAATAATATTTTTTCTTTCATATAAAAGTAGGGGGAAACATCCCCAAGCGATAGAATTACATCCACAGAAAGTAGCTGTGCTTGACCAGCTGTTTTATGACAGTGCAAGAAAGGATCCAAAAAAAGCAAATGTGGTGTTTGGTGCAAGATTCTTGCTCTGAATCACAGACTTGGTAGTGGAGTAGGGCCATATGGAACTGAGAGCAAAAGGGAATGGAATTTTACTTTGATGATACAATGAATATGTTTATATAAGCAAAAGAGTTTACAGTGTCACTGTATGACTAAGGCTAAAGGAAGACTTGTTTGTGTCCATAAATGACATTGGTGGAATCCTCAAGGCCATGTTATTATGTAAAATATTACTCCTTAGGAAAATCAGACATTTTCTAATAGAAAATATTGTATACAAAAATTTTCTGTCTTAGGAATTAAATATATTATAGTTTCTACCATAAACCTATGGTCTTATATAAAAAATGAAGGCATTACCATTTACTAGCAACTTGGTAAAAACTTTCTAGAATGTGATGTGCACAAAATGTAAGCAGTCACAACTTTCCTTTATTCCCATTCTGTTTGGCATTCTTTTTGGCAATTAAAATGAAATTACTTTAATAATGTCAATGTTATGACCCCACCAAATAAACACGACAAATACAAAGTTAGCATGGTCTTAGGTTATCTGAAAGAGGGGGATAAGTGGAGAATCAACAGATGTCCACACTTGAAAATCATTTTCAGCCTTCAGAAGAGGGAAAGGGCAGCTATTTTTTAAAACATAAATTCTCTTTAAGGATTTTTTATGAATAGAAGATATTGGTTTAATTTTTGCATTATTGCAGCAAACTTAAAAATAAGAAATATAGTTCTCAAACTCCCACTAATCTTTGTAATAGTTATGTTTATGTAGAAAAGTTTTCATTGAATATGAAAAGAGGTAAACAGATAGAAAAACAGTCTTTCCCCCAAATAAAGTTTTATTGGCATTCAAGGTATTGTGAAGTTGAGAACAGAAAAATAGAGAAATGCTTTGTTAGAGAGCATATGCTGATCATCAACTAGAAACTGGGGTTTTGATATAGTTGATTTTCCAAGATAATTTATATAGACAGTTCTCATGTAATAAAAAGGGCACATTTGCCATTTAGTAAGGTTGATTTTGTTTTAACTGAAAATAAGGACTGAGAGGGAAACTCACTTGAAATCAATTGTTTCAAAATTAATTTTTAGATGCATGAGAGCTTTCTTTCTTTCCTAAAGAGGCTGAATTCATGTCTGGGACAAATTTGACCACCCCAGAGAATAAGGAACTTATAATGAGCTCCTGGCCAAACCTGGTCAAGCAAGTACAATGCTGTAATTGCCAACTACATCACCATGAGATAACAGTGAGGTTGTTTAAAGCCTTGTTACTCAAAAGTGTGATCCATGGATCAACAGCATGGGCTTCACGTGGGACCTTGTTAGAGGTACAGCATCACAGGCTCCACCCCCGAACTACTAAATTTTAACAAGATCCCCAGGTAATTTCTGTTCACATAAAAGTTGAAGAAGCACTGGTTAAAAGGAAAATGCTGGCATAGTCACAATAAAATTATCAAATTTCGTTTGATGGTGTTGTGATTTCAGAAAGCAGCCTCATCAATAACAGGCCAATCACAGAACACAATAAAAATACAAAGTCAAGCCCAAAATAGGCTTGACTAATTGCATCCCCCCCTTACATTTGTTCTTTCCTCAATATTGAGGATTTTAGGATAGTGATGCCCACTCTGCTTCTGATTGGGAGGGAGCTTAGATTCATTTATAATTTCCTTATATATGACTCTTCTGCCCCTTTTATTTGAACCTATAATTAGCACTATAATGGTTAAATATATGTACCAGAGACTTAAATCTTCAGTCTGTTCATATGCCAGGGGAGCGCTGAATCTCAGCAGAGTTGCAATACCCACTCTCCAGTTCATTGGACTGGCCCAGGACAACTAACTAAATGATGATGATGGACAACTCCCATCTCAAAATAATAGAGTATCTACAACTTCAAGCAAGACAGTTCCATTCATCTGCCCCATGGGATCTAAGCCCCCTCTCAATAAATAGAATCTTAAAATAGGTTTTCATATATAGATAAATAATTCCTATAAAATAGTTACTATGCAAAATTATTTATTTTAAATAAAATGTAGAAAGAAACCTATGTACTTGAACATGGGATATGGTAGGTATTTGTTTGGTGAGTAATTTAAGTGTTCCAAGATCCTTGTCTTGTTTTAAAGAAGACAGATATATTTAATAAGTTTAATTATTTTATGAGTATTATATGGTGGTGTAATTTGATGGTAACCATTGAAAATAAAAGTGACCTATCATAACAACATTATCAAAAGAAAAAATACAATGCGAAATGAATGGAAGGTCAGAAATGACAAAGTATAATGTTAAGACAAATTATGACAAATAGAAAACATGAAAATATGATGCAAATCAGTTCAAATATATCAGTTTTCACTATATGGATTAAATTCATCTAAAATTGAACAAAATCAGATTGTTTCAAAAAGTGCAAGTGACACACTGAAACTAAATTACTCAAAAATCTAAGAATAAAGAATAGGTAAATATTAACCAAAAGAAATGTTTAAAAGAAATATTATATCATCAAAAATAAAAACTTGGGTAAAAGGCATTATTAGGGCTAATATATAGGATATTATAAATGATAAAATAGATAATTTTTTCAATACTAAAGATAAAAATGATCATGTTGCATTCATATAACAACACAACTTTTAAGTCTATAAAGAAAAAAAAAAAA
>JAQZBX010014428.1:0-30711 GCA_029593785.1 Cabassous unicinctus
TTTAAAGATACTTAGATTACATAAATGTTACACAAAAATTATGGGGATTCCCATATGCCCCACCTCCCACACTTCCCACAACCTCCCAAATAAACACCCCTCATTAGTGTGGCAAATCAACTGCAATAGATATACACATCCTAGGGCTATGCCATTAAGCATGGATCACAGTTCACATGTAGACCACACTCTCTCCCACACAGTTCTGCGTGATATATGGTGATATAAAATTGCCTATAGTTGTCATTGCGATGTCACTTAGGATAATTCCTAAGTCCCGATAAAGCTCCTGTATTACAAATGCTTTTCCCCTCTCCCTGCCCCCAGTGCATCCAGTGGCCACTGGCTCCACATTACTGTTGTAATTTCTTCCATTGCTTGAATCACAATAGGACTATAACAGAATACCAGTCAGTCCACTCTAGTCCATAGCTCTTCCCCCAATCCTGAAGAGCCTGGGATGGTGATGTCCACTCTACCTCCAAGTGAGAGGGGGCTTATATCCCATGGATAAGATGATGGGACTACCCTGCCTGCAGCTGCAGACTCTCCCATTCCCTTGGATGTCCGTTGCCCAACATTATCTCCCCACCAGGTGTTCTAGGTGAGTCCATTGAGTTGTAGAGTAGGAGTTGCAGCTCCTCTGAGATTCCAGACCAAGCTGGCACATGGACAGCCCAAAGAATCCAGTCTCTGGAAGTACACCTAAAAACTCCAGTGCCACATATAGGTTTTAATAGAAGGGTCAGATGGACCATGTGCAGGGAAAACATATTTGAGTCCAACTCTGTCACTCTCAGGAGCACAGATTCCAAAGTAGGGCCCACTGATAAGGCACCAAACTCCAGAGCTCTCTGCACTGACGTAGTACCAGGGTACCCCCAGAGCCCTCAGGAGCCCCTCTATTTGGTGTGATATCCACATTGGAAGTTTATGAGGTCCTACTGAGATCTGCATAAGCATTACCTCTGGGATGACCTCCCAACCCAATTTGAAGTCTCTTAGCCATATGACCTCATTTGTCTTTACCTTTTTCCCCTTTTATTCAAGGCCTTTTTCCAGTCATATTGCCAGTTGGTACTTGGTAGTAATCCCTCATTGCCAGGGAGGCTCAATCCCCGGAGTTATGTCCCACCTTGGGAGGAATGTAATGCATTCAAAGTCTGAATCTGGCTTAGAAAGAGGCCACATTTGAGCAACAAGGAGGCCCTCCAGAGGCAACCCTTAGGCACCCCATAACAATAGGCTGAGTTTCAATTTCAAGAGCAAAGACTCATAAGGCTAGTCATCAATAACACAAGTCCATGAATGGATCATTGTCCTTTGCCAGACACTGCCCCTGCACTTGCCCCTGTTCCCTTGGAGAATGTGGCAGAGCTCTCCAGGATGGGAATTCAGTATTCTCTCATTTATTGAGTGATTCTCCACCCACAGTGACCATGCCTCCTGAGCATTTGAACAATTTTATATACATTTTATGTATGTTTGTTGAACTTCCTCCCATGCACCACCCATCCTGAAACACCACACCAATGATCCTCTTATGCCCCAGTTGTAACCCTTCTGTGATCCAAAGCTTCTTTAAAGATGAAGCCAATAAAATAGCCAAATACAATTAATAGGAAAATGAAATAATAATGATATGTTTAAATGTAAAAGATAAACTACAAGAAACACACACACAAAAAACTAAAACTAAAATCAAATTAAAGGATTGGGATATTCAAAAAATGTAAAAAAGAAAATACAAAAAAAATTCTTTTTTACATTTTGCCCTTTTCACTGCAATATCTTGTGTCCAGTCTGTACCATTGCACCTTCCCCATCTCACAACCGTGTCTCACTATTTTTCATTTAATTTTTAAAGAAGTTTTAAGTCACAGTAAAGTCACACCCAGAATACAAGAGACTCTCATATAACCAAACCACTCCTCCTTTCCTCACCCCATTTTAAAACCTTTTTGTATGTGAATGGCAGCATTGTTCTAACTGATATACAGATAGTGAAACATAGCTACTAAACATTGTCAATGGTTTAAAGTATGCTTTACATTTTAGACCATACACTGTTATAAATTTGGATGATATTTACCATGTCCTGTGTCCATCACTGTAAGGTAATGAAAGACTTTTCCACTGACCACTAAATACCCCCAGTTCAATCTATTCTGTTCCTCCATCCCCATCCTCCTGGGGCCTATGAGGACCCCATGGCTTGACTCATTGGATGACAAGATTCATAGTTACATTCAACAAGAGGACTTCACACACTTGTCTGTCCTCCCATACCAGGAACGACCCTTACTCCCAAGTGACTCCTGCCCATCTATCTCTAAACAAATTGGTCCTCCCAAAGATAGTAGTCCAACTCCTTCCCACTCATTTTGAGGGTCTCCACCCACAGATACAACACAGTATGAGAGGATGAACACTCACATACTCCCTAGAAACCTGCTCCAGATATGCTTTGTGCCGAATACCCCCAACAAACACCCTAAACCAGTGACTCTTCCTTGTCATATTGTCATAAAAGCATTCACACCTCTGTAATTACAACCACATTCCCACAAATCCCAAGTGTTCATCTGGTCCCTCTCCCATCTCTCCCCCCAGTGTCCTGGGTATTCTAACCCACCCTTCCCAATCTACCCACCTGTCAACCTGCACCACCAAACCCAATAATATCACTACCCACATGTCTTATCCTTTCAATATACAACTACCCTCTATTACTTTACCATAGATTATTTCCATATGGGTGATGGTTCACAACTTTCTCTTCTCTTTATGGTAAACCTATTTTTTAAACAATAGTTCTCTGAGACTGCTCAATTTCCTTAATTCATATACATGAGGTCATGTACTGTTCATCCTTCAATGCCTGGCTTGCTTCACACAACTTAAGGTCTTGAAGATTCATCCATGTTATCCCATGTGTTAGCACTTTATTTCTTCTTACAGCTGAGTATTATTCTACTTTATGTATGTACCATATTTTGTTTATCCATTCATCTGTTGAGAGGCACCTGGGTTATTCCAAATTTTGGCAATAGTGAACATGCCGCTATGAACATTAGTGTGCATACATCTGTTCGTGTCTGGGCTTTCAATTCTTCTGGGTATATACACAGCAGTGGAAACACTGGATCATATGGAATATCTATAAATAGCGTTTTGAGGAACTGCCAAACTGTCCTCCACAGTGGCTAGACCATTCCACAGTCCCACTAACATTTGATGAGGGTTCCCATTCCTCTACATCCTCTCCAATACTTATAGTCTGCTGTTTTTTTTAACAGCCACTAATCTAATGTGTGTAAGATGGTGTCTCATTGCAGTTTTGATTTGCATTTCCCTAATAGCTAACGATGTTGAACATCTTTTCATGTGCTTTTTAGCCATTTGTATTTCTTCCTTGGAGACGTGTCTTTTTAGGTCACTTGCCCATTTTTTAAATGAGCTGTTTGTCTTTTTCTTTTTGAGGTGTAGGATTTCTTTACATATGCAGGGTATTAGGCTCCTATATGATATATTTGGTGCCAAATATTTTCTCCCATTGGGTAGGCTGCCTTTTTAATTTTCTTGATAATATTCTTTGAGGTGCAAAAGTTTTAATTTTGAGGAGATCCCATTTATCTATTTTTTCTTTTTCTCCTCATGCTTTGGGTGTGAAGTTCATGAAACCATTTCCTATTACAAGGTCCTGTAAATGCTTCCCTACATTATCTTCCATGGTCTTTATGGTCTTGGTTCTGATATTTAGATCTTTGATTCATCTTGAGTTGATTTCAGTATGAGGTGTGAGATTTTGCTCCTCTGTCATTCTTTTGGATATGGATATCCAGTCTCCAAGCACCACTTGATGAAGAGGCCATTCATTCCCAACTGAGTGGGCTTGGTGACCTTGTTGAATATCAGATGCCTGTATATGGAAGGATTAATATCAGAACTCTCAATTCAGTTCCATTGTTCAGTATATCTATGCATGTGTCAATACCATGCAGTTTTGACCACTGTAGCTTTGTAGTATGCTTTCAAGTCGGTTAGTGTGATGCTTCCTAATTCATTTTTTTTTTCAATATGTCTTTGGCAATTTGGGGCCTCTTACCTTCCAAACAAATTTTGTAGTTTTTCCAATTCCTTAAAAAAATATAGTGTTGATTTTTATTGGGATTGCATTAAATATGTAGATTAGTTTGGGTAGGATAGACTTCTTGATGATGTTTAATCTTCCTATCCATGAACAGGGAATATTCATTCATTTATTTAAGTCTTCTTTGATTTCTTTAAGGGTGTTGTGTAGTTTTCTGTATATAAGCGCTTTACATTTTTAGTTAAATTTATTCCTAGGTATTGGATTCTTTTAGTTGCTATTGTAAATGGTATTTTTTCTTGATTTCCTCCTCAGATTGCTTGTTATTGGTGTACAGAAATGCTACTGATTTTTGAGCATTGATCGTATAGCCTTCAACATTACTGAACACCTTTATAAATTCTACAAGCTTTGTTGTAGATTTCTCAGGGCTTTCTACATTTAGGATCATGTCATCTGCAAATAATGAAAATTTTTATTCTTCTTTTCCAATTTGGATGCCTTTTATATCTTTTTCTTGCCTCAGTGCTCGTGGAAGTACTTCTAAGGCAATTTTAAAGAGGAGTGGTGACAGTAGGCATCCTTGTCTTGTTCCCGATCTCAGAGGGAAGGCTTTTAGGATTTCACCATTGAAGATGGTGTTAGCTCTGGGTTTTTCATTTATACCCTTTATCCTGTTCAGAAAGTTTCCTTCTATTCCTACCTTTTGTAGTGATTTTTATCAGGAAATGGTGCTCTATTTTGCAAATGCATTTTCTGCATGTCCAGGTTTCTTATTGTCATGCTCTTAATTTCTGTTTATCTGTGAATATTTTGAACTCTCCATCATTTTTGAATGCCACTTTTGCTGGATAGAGAATTTGTGGCTGGAAGTTTTTTTCTTTTAGTGCTTTGACTATGTAATACCACTGTCTTCTTGCCTCCATGGTTTCAGATGAGAAATCAGTCCTTAATCTTATTGTGCTTCCTTTGTATTTGATGGTTCTCTTTTCTCTTGCTGCCTTGAGTATTTTCTCTTTGTCTTGAGCATTGGACATATTGATAATTGTATGTCTTGGTGTAGGCCTATTGAAGTTTATACTGTTTGGGGTGCACTGTGCTTCCTGGACATGTACGCCCATCTCCCTCAATAGGGTTGGCAAGTTTACAGCCATTATTTTCTTCAACACTCCTTCTGTTCCCTTTCCCTTCTCTTCTCCTTCTGGGATGCTTATAATGCATATATTTATGCATTTTTGTTGTTGGTTCAGTCCCTCAGTACCTGCTGGATTTTTTCTAGCGTTTTATATATCTGTTAACATAGTAAAATTCACACCCTGGGTTGGAGTTATCTGCCCCATTCTTGATCATGCAATACATGTGCAAGCATGATTTCCTGAACATACTAATTATATAATTATATAACTAGTTATGTGTGTTCAGACATATGCATAAAAGCTAATGCATAATCAAAGCAAATGCTAAGTAATAACTTACGTATTTAAGCAAAAATAAAACTGTAGCACAGAGAAGTCAGCACTGAGTCACTTTAGACTGGCCTTGGCTCCTGTCTGCAGACATAATAAATGTAAATTCTTCCTAACTCTCGTGTTAAAGGTTTTTTCTCTATTTATACACAAAGGTCCCAATTTCGGGCCTAAAAAATTGGCAACACCACCGGAACCAAAGTAAATAAATAAATAAATAATGTAACCAAAAAAATTCTTCCAAGGAGGACTGGGGAAGGGGTTGTCCTCACCAAGTCATCCCCAATTCCAGCAGCCACTCAGGATTTTCCCAAGGTCTCAGAGTTTACCGGGGGGCAGAATCCCTTTCCAGCCACTGATGGAATTAACTCACAAGGTTAAAATAGTTCATCTCCTTCCCTTGGTGGGTGAGTTCATTCTTTTTTTCATTACTTCTTTTTTCTTTGATCTGACCATGAATTAACATTTAGTTTCAGTTTTACTGATTCTCTTCAGCTTTGGCCTAACTACGAGTTAGCATTTAGTTTTCTTTCACTAAGGTAGCAGAGATTTGGTTATAGTAGGAAAAGTTTCAAGGGGTTTGAGTCCTATTCCCTCACTCCACTAAAGGGGAAACCCACTATTTGGCTCTGGCTAGCTACAGGTTACCATTTAGTTTACCTTCACAAAATTAATGGAGATTTGGTTACAGTGGGAGAGATTTTAGTGGGTTTGAGTCCCACTCCCTCACTCCCTTAAAAGGGAAACACACTGTTTGGCTCTTGCTAACTGTGAGATAGCATTTGGTTTACCTTCACTAAGGCAGTGAAGTTTTGGTGGTAGTGTGAGAGGTTTCATGGGTTTGGGTCCCACTGCCTCACTTCCTTAAAATGGAAGCCCCCTGTCTTTTAAGACTTTGTTTTAACTGTTCTCTCGCTCTCTCTTTCTGCTACCATGGAGAATAAGTGCTCACCACAAGGATACATCTTGAAAAATTGTTTTAAATTTGGGTTATCTGGGTTACAAGGCATAAATTAATTTTTTGGTAATGAAATTTAACATAGGTATAGATTAAATAACAGAAAAAAGTAACCAGAATATGGATCTTTGAATTTTAACACAATATTGCAACTAAACTTGTTTTGTAAACAGCAATAAATGGGCAAAAAGCCCCATATGTTCAAATATACTTTGAGTTGTCGAAAAATATAAAAACCAAAAAGGTGTAAATTAATGCTGTGTGAGCCCCATCCAGCCCCAGTCAAAGATATTAAAAGCAGTAAAAATAAAAAAATGTGAAATAATGGAAAGCTCGGAAATGACCTAATCAAAGGAATAAGAATTACAAGTCAAATTAGTAAACTTTATGTTTCTGTTGTTGTATTTTAAGTCTTTGTATTTGTCAGTTTGTTCCGTGTATATTTTCATAACTCTGAATGGTAATATTAAATTAAATAAAAATTCTTAAGAGAGTTCTATTCAAATAGTCAAAAAATTAAATAAATGCTTATGTTAATATTCAAAGAAGAGAATCTCTTTTACAGAATAGCTTTTTATAGTTTAATCTTATCATGCCCTGAAACTGTAAAACTATTAACCTTTTTGGGGTTTTTGGAGATACTGGAAATAATTCATCCCTCATATAGCTCAAATATGTATGGACTAATCAAAAAAATGTTGTACATGGGAATGGAAGACCCCCAGCCAGCTGCTTTTAAAAAATAAAAAGAAGTTTTTACCAAAACTCAAACAATAAAGGGAGGTGGACCTTATCTTACCCTGTAAATTAGATATAGCCAGCATCAATTTACTTTGGGTGGGTTTGTGGCAAAAGCAACATTCTAGGCAAATGCCCCTTGGGTTTTAGTCCCAATTATGGAAGGGGGCCAAATTATGATGCAGCCCCTTTAAAAAAACAACTGTGTGCAACATCCTATGCCCCATTGCAAGTAGAGGGCTGAAACCAATAGTGTCTGTTCACTCTGATAACTGCCATCCTTATCCAGGGGTGAATTGCAGATACTAGAAACAAGACAGGAAAAATAAATTGTCATCAGCTGCCCTCTGTGGAAGAGAAATCTGTAAAAAACTCATATCCCTCCCCACTCCTAAAACAGCTCTCTCTGGAATATTGAAACAGATACCCTCATGAAAATCTAAAACCATGCCATTAAAACCTGAGAAGCCCCAGAGTTTCTCCACAGGTAAAAGCAAACATCATGGCTACCAGGCCCTATGGCAGAAATTCCAGCTCCCTGTTACTCACCAGTAGCTCGTGGACATCACCCATAAGTGTCCATCATGCTCATTCCAATGACTGCAACAATTACCTCACAGAATGGAACATATTAGCCAAGAGAAACTCCAATAATATAATGGCAAGTGAATTACATCTGTCTCCTCTGCAAAGTATGCTTTCACTGCCACAGAACTCTTGTAAACAACAAGATGCTACTCATTACCAAAGAAAAGGTGCCCTATATGGGGTGCCAGCCCAAATTAACAGTAAGCAAAAAACTCCATTTACTGGTCACCTCATGCAGTCTTAGACTATAAATCATCTGCCTTATAACCCCACTTGTGCAAGTCTCATAAAAAGGATGTATAGACTTTGAAAAGAGTAACTAAAAAGCCATATGGGATCTTTACAACAAAAAACTAAGAAGCTGTCTCCAACCTTAACCTGTTTAAATTAATCACTTCAAGTTACAGCCCCTACTTCAATTAAAATGTTAAGAGCAATACCAATGTAAACATTAAAAATATAAATTAGAAAAAACAGTAATCCTACAGCCTAGAAGGGGAAGAAACAATAATCTATGTTGCCTATACCTCATACCATATAAATTGGGAAAATGAAGTCACTTCTCTGTGGTGTTGGCCTATGCAGCATCACTGGTTAAAAATCTTAAACCCATGGGACATAAGATTCACCCAAAACATTATTATAAAACCACAAAAAAGTTTAAGTATCTTCTAATATTTGTAAACATCTTTTCAGGATAATTAAAAGGTTTTCCCTATCACACAAAATAGCATTCCAAAAGAATAAACTATCCTTTAATAAAACTTTAAATAAAATTTGTCAAAAAACACAGTTAAAATGAACAGAAACACTTAACCTTGCTCTCCTTCAGGTCAGGGAGGCCCCTAGAAGAGTACTTGACTTAAGTCTTTTCAAGCTTATATAAAGAATGCCCTCCCCCAAGAACCTTAGAGGAAACCCTCCATAAGTGAGCATTGCAGTTAGGAAAGCTCCTCACCACCAAGCATACATATGCAAATATACACCTAAAATACCCAACTAACCAGTGTCTCCACGCCTTCTCATTCTGGGATCCTGTTCTTTAAAAGTTTGGAAAAAAACTCCCTGAAAATCAACTTAAACCTAATATGGGAGGTACCTTATACAGTATCTCTTAACCTCTTATTTTTCTCTTAGAAGGGGTTTTGTCATGTCCCCCATAGCTTCCTGGCCCATTCTTCCAAGATCAGGTCAGAGAAAGGGACAAAACAATCTGGTAGATTTCTGGAATCTCCAGTGATCTTCTGAAAATCCGAGCAGAACTCAGAATCAACAAGGGATCCCATCAATATTTAAACCAAAATATGAATGATGTATTTTTGAGATCATTTATTTTCTCAATCTCAGCCCTCAAGTCACCATATAGATTGACCATTCCAAAACCTTTAGGAGTGTACTAAAATGTTTATTTATTATTTGAGGAGTCACAACAATAATGTACAGAAGAATAAGATTTTGCAGTGATAGTCACCAAAATTATATGACTTTTACTTTTAAGTGGTCCTTAGGGGAAACATTCAGTGCTAGAACCTTTATATACATATCCCAAATATGTACATCACTTCTGCATTGCGTGGTTTAACATAAGTATTTTACACAATGGCAACCAGATCTCAAAAAAATTCAAATAGTTTAAATAACCACCTACAATTTTAATGATCAGGCTCAGGGTTCAATATTCCAGGCCAGGTCTCAAGGATTCCAAGATTAGGTTTCTTCTGCTTACCTGAGAAATAAGTGACCTGGACATAAAGTTGAAACTGTTAACAGGTAGGATATAACTCATTATAAAACACTGGTTCTCCTTATGTCTCCATTCCCCCATTTTTAGATTCTCTGAAATGTTTTTTTTCAGTATAGCACAATGCACATGTAAGAGATCAGTTCTGTGCATTCCCTAATCCATCATTAAACAAATACCAGAGTAGATAAAAGAGGTAGATGAAGAAAAATCAAACCAACAACCAAAATAAACACACAAAAAACAATTAGATTGAATAAAAGAGAGTCAATCCATTGGATCTTCAGTGGAGTAGGCATGGAGAACACCATTTGAAACAATCACTCTGTAAGTGTCTTCTCTGATTCATCTCACTTCATCTGGCTTGCCAGGCAAATGGCACCTGTTTCCATTTTCTTTTTCATTTCTTTGTTCACCATCTTCTTTTATATATTCCCTATTTTCCTTCAGGTTTATTATTTTCAAGACCATATAGCTTCATCCTGTTCAAAAACATAAACAGAAAAGACGATAAGTGCTCACTTCCAAAAAGAATAATGAAAAATTTTAAAAGTATTGGTTTCCTAATTGGATGGAACTCTATTTATTATGGCTTGGAAAATAAGTTGTGTGACCTTTCTGAACTGGGAGCTGCATTTTTTCATTATCTTGCCAAAAATATATCGAAGTCCTTCCATAGCTCATGCAAATGGATTAAAACTGATGCTTTTATGAGGCAAATTATCACATCAGAAAATGCTTATATATGGTACCAAAAGACCCATCCCCCCACAGAACCCAGATGTATATAAATGGGCACACACCCATGCACACCCAAAGGCAAAGATACAATGTGCTAGTTAGGGTGTGAAGGTATTGTAGTAATAGGCTAGGATTCAGAAATTTAAGGGCCATGATGGCATGATCTGGAAATAAAATTTGTCGGAAATATCAGTGTTTCTTCATTATTTTATCTATCTAAATGACTTCTGATAATTTAATAATGTCATAACATAAATTATCTCTGTGTTCTTAAAAATATTCATTTTTACAATAATTATCTTAAATGAAAACATATAGTAAATAAAAATAGGACATTCATTTTTATGACAGAATAGCAGTTAACTTCATAGTAAATTCTCCAAAGTTTGGCCGTGACCAGGGATGTGACCTCTGTTCTGTATAACATAAAATTACTGCCTTGTATTACTAACTCTCCAAACATGCTAAGAAATTTTATCATGTGCCACAGGGATGTTATATAAATATATAGCTTCCCCCATTTCCTACCCATATCTCCTCAAGGACACCCATAAACTTTAAAGTAGTCTCATGGGCATTTCTAACTTTCTTTTATTGGGTTCTTTTTTGAATGAAGCTTGTTGTGAGTTGGACATTGCAAATTTTCCCCACCTTCTCACTCTCATTCATTGCACGCCTATGATTCCCAGATAATACTTATTTTATTTGTCAGAAACTCTCCAAAAGTAGACCATCCATCAGTAACATGGGCATGAAGATATAAACATCATATCTTTTACTCATTCTCCATAACTTCCCTTTCCTTGCACATATTCTTTGAAGTAGTGTTATTGATTCAGCTTATATGTTCTTATATATTCCCACCATATATGTTTATGTATTCTCTCTCAAAATGTTTGAGTAAAATTTCTAAGCACCTGAAAATCTTCTGTTAAACTGTCTTAGAATTTTAGACATGGCTAATGTTGGTCAAATGTCCACCATGTCCAGCAGTGCAGAGCAGACTTTCCACGTGCTCCAGCTACTCGCTCAGAGGCTTGCCTGTTGCCTTGGCTGGCTGTAGTCGCTCCCCTCTTCTTTGATTATGAGGGCTTTTAGTCACAGATGTTTGTCCCACTGTTTGGAGAGTCTGAGGCAGAGAAAGCAGAAACTGAGGAAGGTAGAGGGTAAGGAAAGTTTGGGGTGTGTGAAAGTTTCAGAGTCTTCAGAAAACCATGGACGTTGCTCTTCAAACCTTCTATTATTCTCCTCCTTTTCCAGCAGAATCCTGGTGGACAGGCACTGTGAGAAGAGCTCCAGGACTGAGGTGCAGCATGACAGCTCTTTGGCACTGGGGACCCAGCCTACTCTGGCTTCCGTGGCACTCCTTTTCCCTGTTGGGTGTACATTAAGAAATGGAGTGGGAAATGACGTCCTGAAGAAGAAATTGCCTTTCTCTGCAAACATCACCATCTCAGCAACATCTCCATCTGTAATCTGGCCTGTCCCCATGACAGAGGAATCTCATAATATTTCAGATGATTTTTTAAAAAATAGACAGTTATCTGAACATCTTCACTCAGTGTCTCTGATGTGACAGGCTGTCCAAGGGACATCCAGTCCCTCATCTTGTGGTTGATGCACAAGTGGAGGCTGTTGTCCCATGGGATCTCACTGGGGTCCCTGACCCGTGTCTGGGGTGGGGTTCTTGCTGTCCCATCTGTGCTAAGTTCACCACAGTGGATTCTCCATCTGGGAATGGAGCATGGGCTGTGCCTGGAGTAAGCTGGTGACCTAGGCAGTGTGATGCAGCACTACATGGTGCAGATGTGGGGCCAGGTGGTCCCCGATGGAGGCAGGGCCATCTGCAGCATCTGGAAGGCCAGTATGGCCTGCTTCAGCCAGGCCAGGAGGGTAGGGGAGTTCCAGTGTAGGTTCGGAACCAGTTGGCTGCCCCCCACCATGGCAAACTCAGCGATGGGTCAGAACAAGTCACACCATTTCTCCAAGGATGCCACCAAGGCCAAGAAACACAGCATGCTGTTGAATAGCTCAATGGCAGCCACCGGCTCCTGGGAGACCAGGCCGCCCAGCCACTGATCTCTTCTGTTATGGAAAAACAGGCTGCTGAACTGATGGGCAATGCCATACTCCATGAACTGGATGAGGGACTGGCAGCCAAGGTTGAGGGCAGTGGGGGAGTGGGAAGCCAGCCACTTCACAGCCTGTGAGACCTGAGCTGTGCCCCGTAAGTCATGAATGGAGTTGGGCATCTCGACGACAGTGTGATCTGAGATCAGCTCAGGGGAGGCCAAATTGTGTTGGGCCAGACCATCCTCCACATCTTTCTCCACATTGCCCCTGTCCGGGCCAGGCACCAGAATGGCTAGTGGAAGCGCCGGCTTTAAGGGCTTGGCCCACAGGAGCTGCTGGAGCTGCAGCCAGGCCAACAGACAGTAGATATCCTCCTCCGCTGCGTGGTTGCTTGGCGCTTTGGAGGTAAGCAAGAACAGGAGTCTGCTGGTCCCCAGGAGGTCCTTCTGCAACTCCTGGTCACTGAGGGCACAGTGGCTGAGGATGCCATGTGCTGCCTTGATGCACATGTTGATGACTACACTTGGATCACCCCTGCTGCAGATGGTGTGAAGCAGGGTGAGTGTTCGAATTACCACCCCCCCCATGACTTCCTGTATCCTTCT
The DNA here is from genome assembly GCA_029593785.1 of Cabassous unicinctus. Classification (NCBI taxonomy): domain Eukaryota; kingdom Metazoa; phylum Chordata; class Mammalia; order Cingulata; family Chlamyphoridae; genus Cabassous; species Cabassous unicinctus. Next base: position 13,004 of record JAQZBX010014428.1, read on the forward strand.
TCCAGGTGTTGTGGCCCAGAAACTTGAATTTTAACCAATTGGCTAGAATTCAGCTGGGACTCCCTGGGGGCTGTTTTTTTTCCTTCAGGCAACATCAGCACCAGCTTCCAAAACACGTACTCCTGCCCCCACAAGTGGTGCTTGGCCAAGAGTGATGGCATGTCCAAAGGGGCCCATGCAGTATTGCTCAGCAGCTGCTGGCAGGCCTGCTGGACCTTCATGCAGTGTGCAGCCTGGCTTCTGAGCTGTCTCAGCCTGGTGCAGATTGCCAAATTCCCTGCATGTCCCAGATCCAGGAAGCCCCTGGCCAGGTTCTCCTGGGAGATGGGACACTCAGCATTGAGTGCCAGGGCCCTCAGCCAGTCATCCATGTCCACAAAGCAGGGAGCCACAGGGAAGGCCCTCATCTGGCACCTCTGTTTGTTGTGGACTGCATCATCCTTCCTCTTTAGATCCATTCAGGAGCCCTGCAGTTCCTGTAGGGCCTCTTTGGCTGCCTGGAAAATCTCCTCCCTAAAAAATAAGTCCATGAGTTGGCCACAGATGCCCTTGCTGCACTGGGCCATGTGGAGCTTCTGGAAAGACTCCACCACACTCCGCAGCTCCTGGGAGGAGGCCTCCCTCACACCCTCAATCACCACAAGCTCTGTCAGCTCTGTGACCAAGCCCTGGCTCAGCTCAGTTAAATGCAGTTCTTGCTCTTCTTTCAGGCTCTTGTCTTCCACCTGCCATCTCACTTCAGTCACTTCTTCAGGTGCCATGTGCTGACAAATGGTCATGATTGTGCCTGTGCCCATTTGCTCCACAGCAGAGCAGGAGTTCCTCAGAGCTGTGGTTTGGTGGCTGACCTGAGGGCACCAAACTTCTCACAGTTCCCTGGAAGAACCTCCTGTTTGTGTTTTCCCTCACCCACCACCACGTGAGGTCCATGACAGAGGCCAGTGCAGGCTTTGGAAGAAGGAGTTGGGACTGCACAGAGAACTGAAAGAAGCTGGGCAGCACAAACATAGCTGAGGAAGGCAAGTAAGGCATTAGTGCTGGCAGGGGAACTAGGGTGAAAGGTGGCTGTTGCATGGGCACAGGTGGGGGCACCTCTGGGTCTGTGCTGCCCTTGCCTTTGTTGCCACCTGCTGTTTCCACATGGTGTCTCTGACTACCACTGGTGGGCTGCATGGCCAGTCTGTCCCCGACATAACTGTTCTGAGGATTGAAGCTTCACTTGGGGATTTGGCAAGGAACAGGTGGAACCTACCTCCCATTCACAATCTCTCCAACTGACACAGTCAGCTTCTTGGTGATGAACACTGACTTCTTGGCCTTGGATAATCCCTCTGGTTCCAAGACTGCCAATCTCTTTAACTCCACACAGCCACCAGAGACCATCAGACCATGGAAGGTGATGAATTCTGTCACTTCCTCCTCATCTCTAAACATCAACATGTGCACAAATTTATCCAGGGGGAAAGAAGTGGACCTCCTCCTCCTGGCCATTTAGGCAATGTTGAGGGCTCCGAGAGCATCTTTGCAGATCTGATTAAAGTAACCATGAAGAAGGCAAACATTCAGATAAGAAGCTGACTGGACCAGTTTGAAAAATCTTACAAAATTGTGATTGTTGCCTCACTTTCACAGAGTACACCCTTGTTCCCCAAGCCCTGGTACATCTCCTTCAGGCTCTGCAGGCACTTGGCCATGTTTTTGTTGTTGAGCTTGGCATCAAAGGAGAACAGAGGCTCCTCACACATGAAATGGGCACAGCGAATGAGACACCAGGTGCACTTCTCAATCAGGGACCCTGTCAGGGGGTTGCAGAGGCACTTCTGTGCCGTGTCCTTCCAGATGGCCTACATCTGGTTCACCAGAAATTCATACCAGTCCCACAGGCTGCTCTCCTTCTGGTCCATGATCTGGGCCACCAGGTAGTCCATGGTCCTGTGAAGCACTGCCACGGACCTCAGATCATGCAGAAAGAGTACCTCCTGGCTGGCAGATGACCAGCTGTACTCCTTCACAGCCACTGCACGGTTCACCCTGGTGATTCTTGGGATTAGTTCAAAAATGCTCATCTGCCCCTTCTTCTCATGCATGCACTGCTTCTTCTCAGGACACATGTCTGGGTATGTCCCAACAAAAGCCCTTGCTGTGTCCAGGTCAGTCCTCTTCACCTGAGCTTATTGCAGGATTCTCTCCCTCTGCTCAAGCAGGAGGAATTTCCCCTCTGATGTCTCAGCCACACAGCCCACCAAGGTGCTAAGTGGAAACATGAACAACTCAAGGCCTTCCAAGCCTCCAACTTACTTTTCTGCCATCTAGTCTTTTCTTTGGGGCAAAAGGGTTTCTTGTTGGTTCTTCTTTGCTCTTTTTGTCAAAGGCCAATCCCATATTTATTCCATATCCTCCTAGCCAAGGCATGATGGTTTCTACTCCTCCTGCAGACATGCTGCACTTTAGCAATCTTGCTGAATCTTGACATTATAGCATGGTTGATCTCCAAAATGGTACCGTCCCTGAAAGAGTTGGGTATATTCTTGTGCTGGATGGCTGTGACTTCAGAGGGAGCCAAGACCCCAAGCCTGTCTGTGCTTTCTTCTCTTCCTCTAACTTTCAGAAGCCTTTTTCTTCTCTTCCACTGAATTCCCCAGGAGAAGATGGCTGGCTGAGGGAGAGAAGGAAATCTTTCCCTCTGCCTGTTGCAAGCATCAATTCTCCTTTTAAGGGCTTCAAATCATTGTTTTCAACAATGAGAGGAGTCTCAACAAATCATCTCCCTGGGTTCTTGATTTAATCACCCAAAGAGCCAATCAACTACCTGCTGACTTCAACCCATGAATTATCCTAACTACCTCATCACATATTTCCATGTGTTTAATTTTAAATGTGTCCTATTGCTAGATATAGCTGTTAAGAGAAAATGCATTTCTTTTGTATATTTCCCTAACACCTGCACCTAGAAGTGTGTCTGAAAGAGTAAATAACCATGGTTATTAGGTATGTAAATAAGAGATATCACTTTAACTTTCCTGTTTCAGCTAATATGGCATTGTATTGGCCATAACATTTCCCATAATTTATTCTACATTATTCTGAGGCTAAATGTGTTTTTGGTCTCTAATATCCAGTGGTCCAGAAAGGAAATAATGCCTCAATCACCTTTGTAGTTTATGAAAATTGGAATAAAGCAATATTGGTTGTTGGCCTAAGAAGCTGGAGTGCAGGACGCGATTTCATGAAATATTTTGACTGTCTGCTCAGAGATCCTATATATTAACTTTCTGATAAGTTGCTCATTTTCTGCTGGATGTGATGAAAAGGATATGGGTCTGTGAAAACAATTGTAGGTAGTGATTTCCCCCAATGGATGCAGATGCTTTGGGGATACTAAAGCCTACTGTGAAGGTGGGAAAGCTTCTGTTCTATTCATGAAATTTTGAGCTGAACTAGTAGGTCAGGGCCACATTTTACCTCACCTGATTGAAGTTAAAAATGGAAGGATACATTTGAATGACTCTTTGTAATCAACTCATAGGATAACTACTAACTGGAGAAGTAATTACTGCTAGGCAAAGTGAGATCATAGTCAGGGAATGACTTCAAACAACCATGCCCTTTCAAAAGTTCTTTGAGTCTAACTAGCCTCTAGGGAGACTGAAATGAAAAATAAAAGAGAGGTAGAGAGAAGCAGAAGGTGACTGCCCTCAATTTCTTTTATTAATTGGCTTACCTTATAAAGAAATAAGTGGAAATGACTGACCAGTGTTATCTCTGAACACTTTAGATTTTGATCTTATGTTCTTGTTTTGCTTTAGTGTATTAGCTCACTTAATGCCATGGTTTTCTGGTACTGCTAGTAGTTTTTATTTTGTGCACTAAAATCAATGGGCTATGGAGTATTGATTAATATTATCAGGTTACTGCCATTGCTTGTTCTTTTTTAAGTCTTGAGGATTAAAAAAACAAAAGAACCATATGGGTCTGCCAATAATTCCTGCTAGAATTTACAATTTTTTTTCTTTTTTTGTTTATTTGAGGGATGTAACATTTCCTTATCTTTCATCAAGATCCATACCTATGGGAACTACTCATATGGGGGATAGATTAGAGAATGATATGTTACAAACTGAATATCCTGATAGAATCAATGCATAGGGCTTAAATATATTCCATAGGACTTGTGCCTTAAAATATAGGATGTAGCTTTGATTACAGTGATGCATCTGAATGATGATAAAGGAAAACTATTTTCTGGTAGCAGGTACTTAGATAACACCAGCAATTATGTAGCACTACTAAAATAGTAAGGTTTGTTAGAAATCAAAATAAGTTTCATGTACTGTTAAAGTATATACAAGCATCCACTGATAATAAAGATAGGCATTGTTAAAGTTTTAAACTCATTCATTTAAACAGTGATATTTTTCCCCTCCTGTTTTATCCCAACTACTCCCATTACTATCTGGGATGAAGAATATTGCTCATCCACGCTGCTTAGTCCTTCCCTTTAAGCTGTGAGAGAAATTAGCTTACTTGTTTGTGAATTTCAGCCATTTTTCTCAGCTTAAACTGTGCCCTTTTTGGTCACTGGTTATTCACTTCCCATGTTTCATATACTACTTTTCAGAAGCAGAATGAAGTCCTTTTTTGGTATTTCAAAAAACTTCATTTACAAAGACATGTAACAGGGAGATTTGGCCAAAAAACTGTATTTTCCCATACCCAAACCTAGAACACCTTTTCCAGTTATATGTGAATTGAAAGGAACATATCAATATAAATTTCTGTCCTGTCATAATGCTTGATACTTTTCATTCCTAAATGCCTGACAAAAATAGAAACTACCATTTATTGCACACAACCTACCATGTGTAGATCCTGGGGATATGCTTTCAATTATTTATCTCCTACCCTTAAAATAAGACTTCTCTTAGTTTTTTTATTCCCAGGCTGTCCTATGAGTCATAATAATTCTTATGACTCAAAGATGAAATTATAAGATGTGAAAAGACTAAGTAACTTGTTCAAAGGCACACAACCAGAACATGCAGACCCATGATTAGGGTTAAGGTCTGTTTGTCCCCAAGTCCAACGTCTTTGTCTTTTATCACCACCTAAGATTGCAATAATTCTATTGCATGAAATTTAATAGGGACATATCTTATCTGTTCCCTGCACTATTTTCTGCTTATTCTCATATATGAAAAGCCACCTATCAATCTAACTCCTATGGAGTTAAGCTCCAGCAGTTTAATGGGTTTTATGAGAAAGCAAAACCATCAAGTAGTGAATCAATCATCAATTTCTCATAAGGTGGCAGGCTGAAAGAAGAAAGACAAGAAAATCTTTGAGTAAGGTCATGAAAAGTAGCTCCTTTCACTCTGACAGTGCAGCATAGTTTAGTTAGGAATGGGAGGGGTGATATTGGGTGGGAAAAGATGGACATATCAAGCTCTTGGGGATTGGGGGTGTAAAAGGATGTTTGTCAAGTCCCCCACATCCTTCTGGCCCACTGTTCCTAGGTTAGATTAAAGAAAGGGATTCAGCACACTGGTAGGTTTCTGGAATCTTCAGTTGTCTCCTGGAAATCCTGGCAGAGCTCAGAATCAACAAGGGATCCCATCCATATTTAAGCCAATGTGTGAATGAGATAATTTATTTTCTCAATCTCAGCCCATAATTCACCATAGAGAATTACAAGCCCAAAGAGCGTTAGTGACATAATAAAATGTTTAGTCATTATTTGTAGAAGAACACCAATTAAGTACAGAAAAATAATATTTTCCAGAGACACTCACCACAGAAACAAGACTTTTAACTTTAAGTGGTTATTACTGGAAAGATTCTGTGTTAGAGCATTTTATATATATGTCCCTGATACATACATCACTTCTTTCTTGTTTCTGGACCAATCTGAGGGCAATGAACATGTGATGTCCATCACAGAAAGTTGAAGAAAAACAAGATATTCCCACAATATCCACCTATTTTCATAAGCCCTCCATGGGAACAATAGCCAGGAGACAGTCACCATGGGACACAAACCCCTAACCCCCTAAGAGAATCAAATCACCCAATAGAGCTTCCCTGCTTTGTCTCAAATATGTTAATTAATGCAGGTCCTGGAGTCCTGTACCCCCCATAAAACAAATGGCCTCAGAGGAGAATTTCACACTTCCCTCTTTTGAGATTGCCCACCTTATACTCTAAAGACATATTTCTGTTTACTTACTTTAGCCCCTAATAAATTCTCTGCTTTCCTAAATAATCTGTGGCTTCCATGCCAGCAGGAACCTGCTTCAACGTGGAGAGGTGGGCCCTTGGACATAATCTGCCTTGCTTCTAGTACCCACCAGGGCCTTGCCCCAAGATGGGATGTTGGGGGTCTTGGCCAGGCATGGCTCTCTGAACAACATTGCAAACATCAACTTGGAAGAGCCTCAGGTGACCCTTGATGTGGCATTTAATATCATTAATTTATTAATTAGGATAGAAGCTAGATGTCTGGTCCAGACCTACCACTTCAGACCTCTTTTATCTTGGTGGAACCTGATAAGGGCTGTGAATAGGGGATCAAGATCTCTTCCCTGTAGAAAAACCCCTCCCCTGTATAATAGCCATGGGCCTCTGGCTCATGATTCTATGATATAAGGCCTCATGGAGAATAGTTTCCCAGTTCCTTGACAATTTCTTTGCAACACCCTGATCCTTCCAGCAAAAAGTCTGCAGAATTTTAACCCTTGTGAGAGGTAGCTAAAGGAAATGCAGCCCCAATTCATGTGTCTCACCTGGGGTGAGGCTTCACTGAGATCCTAAGCTCCATGTCTAGCAACTTCCCAGAGTTTTCCTGGAGAAATGAAGTTGAGCATTTCACCAGATGTCTTGTGAAGGTAATTCTAATGTCAGGTCATTCCTTATGCCAAGTATGTGTGTAAAAGTCTTCTGCTCTAATCTGTGGTTACTTTAACTTTGACAGTCTGTTCATGCCTAGGAACTCACAAACTAGATTAGGGGTTTGCCTATTACAAACAAAATAACAGTGAAAAGTAATCTAAAAATGTCTTTAAATTTCAATTCTACCTTGCAATTGGATTTAACGCATACACAGAAATCACAAGTGGAATTATTTCAACTAATAGAAAAACAGAAAAAATCAGCTATGTTAATTTTACTGATAAAATAGTTTTAGTTGCTTAGCTAATAAAAACAGTAAATTTGTATTTTAAGTAAAAATTTACTAAAATTTGTAACTGAAAGTTAAGACAAGATCATTATATAGATGCCTTCACATTATGAAAGAGCAAAATGATATTTAAAATTGCTATAATTGGGTTCATTTAGTCTAGATCTCCTATTATGATGGTAATTCTGTACTGAGTTTGCCTTTGCTTATAGTTATTTCAGGACTGATTTCACCTTTGTAAAGGTAACTCTATTCTCCCCATGACAAATTCTGTTACCCATGGTGAGGAAGGCTAGCAAAATAGGGAATCAATAGACAGATCTGGAACCTGGCAAGAAGCCCACATGGCCATGAATGCCCCACAAGATGGCTGCTGGAAGGCCCTTGTGAGAACTCCCATTTGGAATGAGATCTCCTCCAGAATCAAGGAGAAGCCCCATATATTCTCCATGGAACCTTATCATAGGGCCCTCCTGGGTAATTAAGGGGCTGAATAATCAATCAAAACAGCACACAACTGGGATTCTTCCCCCTACATTAGCAAGGTGGATGAATAATTAATGGTTTAAAAAGCAAGCGCAAAGGCCAAACACCCTGTTCTTGCCTTTCTCCCCTGCCTGGAACAGCAAACAAGTAAACCTCATCATTTTGTAATCTGTAATGGGGAATTTTAGTCTGTAAATCAGCCCTCTGTATCACTTTTCAGCCACTTCCCCTCTACCTGGAATGCTTAATCTGTAATTTTCTCCCTTTTCTCTCCAATCCTTAATAATTACTAGCCTAACTAAACTGACTAGCTCTTAAAATACATTTTTGTAGTTTAGCCAAGAAACTAGAGAAAACCTGGCTACATATTTGGTGATCCAGCCAAGAGAAGAGGTATTGGTGACTAAAATTACTGGCAAATTATGAATTACAGCCTGTTTAATCTCCTCTTTTGGTTATCCATTTTAAACAGATTTGCCTATGAGCCCTCACAGGACATAATCCCAGGAAGGGGGAGGCTGAGGCATGGCACCTGTCTTCATCTATGCCATATGCCCAGGTTTGTGAGATCTGACCCTGGGTCGGGGTGGGGGCAGGTGCATTGCAGGGGCTCAAAGCAGGACCCCACCAGGACAAGGGTTCCCGGGCTGAGCTCTGGGTGCAGAGAAGCCACTTTTTCAAGAGTTTTCAGAAGCCACTGGCTTTGCCCTTGGGTCTGGCTAACATTGCCTTCTCCTAACATCTTCTGGATAACTTTGTGATTGTGATTAATTAAGACATTACTGTCTCCTGTCCTTTTACAGGTATTAGTGTCCCTGCTTTCTCTTGTGGATCCAAGTGTGGACTAAATTGCTGCTTGGTGGAATTCTCAACACTTGGGGTGGAATATCCCCTTTTTCCATCCAGTAGCTGCCAGAGTCCTTTTATCTATGAGGAGTGGGAAGGGGCAGAGACCTTCTGCCTTGACTGTTGGGGGTTCCTAAAAGCAGCAATTCATTAGAGAAACCAGTTTCCCTGATGCTTCAATAGCCACAGTGAGGATACCGAGAATTAGTCTTGCTCATCCAAGGTCTGCTAAAGTCAAAGTGGGAAAAAACAAAGTTCTGAAGCAAAGGAAAATTGTATTAAAACAGTAGGGATATTTTGATTATAAGCCAATAATTAAGGAATGAAATTCTTGTGCAAAACTGCACGGTCACAGTGCAAATTAAAGTAATTAAAAAGAACCTTCAAAGAAAAATTTTAAATGTTATCTTACAGCTAAAATTATTTTGTAAGGGAATGAAAATTATAACAGTGAGTTCTTTGTTTCTGTCTCAAACTCTCTATTCATGTTTGCCTATTTGTGCAACATATAACTTCATACTTCAGGATGATAATAGAAAATTAACAAATTAAAATTCTTAGATGGGCTCTATTCAAATTGTAAAATCAAATACACAGTTATACATGTGAATAAGCATAACTGGAGCCCAAATTAAGCTGAGCAGGATGGAAATGTAATATATAAATCTAAATACAGAAATCTGGGAAAGGAAAAATTTTTCCAAAGCTCTTTAACCTGCGCTACCCCGAAGCCCTTCTCTTTGCAAAAGCTGTGGGGGAAGCATGAGGTGTGACAGATTGAAACTCTATCTTCTGAGCTGGGGAATTAAAAATCATAGTTTGTCCTGTGATTCTTCAATTTAAATTTTTTAACAGCCTTAAAGTAAGGGTAGTTAATAATCCTATTATCAAATTTCAATAAGTAAAAAAAAAGTCTTGAAAAGCTATGGAAAGATCTTTTAAAATAAACAGTTTTCCAGAACCTAGCAGTCAGTGTACTTTTAAGATAATTCACAAATCTAGAATTTTATTAAAGAAGAGGTTTTAGCCTCCTATAAAGGAAGAAAAAAGAGCATTCCTTGCATAAACTATAACAGTTTCAATTTTATTTACTTAAGTGTTTTCTCCCTAGGTTTAAAAAATACTATGTATATGAATTAACATTATCTGTATTAAATCTTTAAGGTGATGAAAGTTGTTAAGTTCATATCTAGTGAAATTAATTTAAAGAAATTGTAGATCTGCCTCTTTTAAATGGATAAAGTAAATTTCATTGGTTGCTAATTGGAATCTAAGGTAAAGTAACCAGTCTATGTGATTGTGATTAATTATAAGGAGTTTGTAAAAGCATCTTCTAAACTGAAGCATTTAAATAGCTAATTCCAGGAAGCCATTACTAATTAGAAACCTAAACTGATATTACTGGCAAATAGTAACTTCACAGTAAGGAAACCTATTGGAGGCCATCTCAATCTACATATTCAAGTTTTGGTAAAGAAAGATAATCTTGATTCCATCGGGAATCTTCAGTTTACATAAAATAATGGAAAAAGTAGTTTTTCCTGTACTGCTAAAGTAAAATAACTGTCAATTAACATCTTCATGGTAAAGGTTAGAAGTACAAAGTACTAAAAAGTTAAGCTCATTTAATATGTTATACATGCATTGGAAGGGTTTAGAAAGCATATAAAAATCAAAAGAGATAGACATCAGCATTGTCAAACTCTTGTGCATTCAAACCAGGCCTTCAGTACACTACAGGTTGCTTCTCCATTTCAGTTATTGGCTAGGTTGGTCACTGACCCCTAAAACAATAAATGTATCTACTACATCTCTGGTTCTGCTTCTGAAGTTGATGGAGACTATATTGCAGTTTCAGACCCCTGCAGCCATCAGCAATGGCTTGATATAGTCATATGCACAATGGATATCACCTCCAAAATCACACTGTTTCATAGTGTCAAAGTGTGCTATGCACCAGGCTGGTGGAACACTGAAGCCTATCTTCCAGCTTCTCTCTAGGGTCAATGGTGATGCAGCATTCTAGCTGTGTGAAGGACATATCAAGTGGAGTAATAATTACCAGATTGATGTGAGTAGAATTTAAACACAATTGGGATTATGGCATGCTCCCATGGGGAGATAATATGTAGGGTTTTGCAAACCTGGAGCTTAAATCTATTAATTGCAGCTCAAAGAGAAACTTATGCTTTGGGTAGTGCATTAATTAGTATTAAGTATTGTACCTGTATCTCTCCTATCCTAGATATATGCCTGATGATTATGGTGGTATCCTTTCTATTCTAGACCATATGCAGAGGGATATTGAACATGTTAAACATCCCAGTAAACTTAATTTTCTAAGTAGTTAATGAACATGCCTATAAAATAAGAAAAATGGCCACTTTGCCTGAGAGCAGTGGGGCAATAGCCCTTTTAATTTAAAAGAGCTACTGAATTAACATGAAAGTTAGTTCTCAGTCTTCACATAACACCAGGTGATGGACATGCTTAAACCAGGTCTCCCTCCTAGACCTTATTTCAGAACCTGTCCCACCCATATCCTGGGGAGGACTGGAAAACCCACATGCCATCCTGCCAGGGCTAAACATTTCCCACCAGAATGGAAACAGCAAATGAGGTGGCAAGGATTCACTTCAGTTTAGCCCCTTTGAGATGGTCCATGGACAACCTTTCCTCACCCAGGACCTAGAAACCAGGTTCTCACCTAAACTTGGCAAGAAAACAAGCCAAGTTTTCTCTCAATTAGAGCCAAAATGGAAGGAATCTTACTCTGTAGTACTGATCACTCCCTCAGCTGTTAATGTTAAAGGAATTCCCATTTTGGTGCACTTATTCCAAGTGAAGTCAGCTGCCCAAGGAAGTGCCAGCTCACCAGAAGGAGTTGACAGTATGTATGAGTGTCAGTCATTGAATGGCCTGAAATACTTCTTCAAGAAAAAAAGCTAATTAGTGTCTGCGTCAAAGCCAGCTGTTCCCTTTAAGTCTATCCCAAATGTATATTGCTAGGGAGAGGGCAAACCAGACATGCAGGCATGATTTCTTGAACATGCTAATAATACAATTATATAACTAGATATGTATGTTCATTTATGTGCATAAAAGCTAAGGTATAATCAAAGTAAATGCTAATTAGTAACAGGTATTTAAGCAAGAGTAAAACTGCATCATGCGAAGTTGAGTCTGAGTCACTTTAAACCAACTTTGGATCCTGTTGGCAGACATAATAAAGGTAAGTTATGCTTAATTCTTGTGTTAAAGTTTTTTTCTCTCTCTTGTTATCCCCAAACACCTAACTTTGGGGCCTAACAAATTGGTGTCTCTACCTGGACCAAAATAAATATGAATGGTAACCAGAAACTTCTTCCAAAGTGGATTGTGGTGGGGTTTGTGCACACTGGGGCATCCCTGACTCCAGTGGCCACTTGGGATTTCCCTGAGGGCTTGGGGTTAACCATGGGGGAGTCCCTTTCTAGTTGCCAATGGAATCATCTAACAAGTTTAGAACACAGAACCAGTTCATTTTCTTCCCCTGGTGGGTTATTCCTTTATTTATTACTTCTGTTTTTTTTTCATTCCTTCTGGCTAACCCTGAGTTAGCATTTGGTTTACAGTCCCTAAAATAGTGAAGGTTTGGTTGTATTTGGAGAGCTTTGAGCCCCACTCCCTTAAAGGGGAAACCCACTTTTTAGCTTTAGCTATCTACAAGTTACCTTAGCAAAGGTTTAGTGGTAGTGGGAAAGGTTTCATGGGTTTGAGTCCCATTTCCTTGCTCCCTTAAAGGGGAAGCCCACTGCCTTTCATGCCTTTGTTTTGGCTGTTCTCTCTCGCTCTCTTTCTTTCTTTCTGCTGCCATGGGGAATGTGGTCTCATTACCCAAGTACCCACCACTAGGATGAATCTTGAAATATTGGTCTAAATTTGGAAGACCTGGGTTACAGAAGCATAACTTATTATTTCTTGGTAATGAAGCTTAACCTAGGTATAAATTAAATGGCAGAGAAATTTAGCCAAAAATATGGGTCTTTGAATTTTAACAACATATTGCAATTAAACTTGTTTTTTAAACAGCAAAAAAAAAAAAAAATGTGAGCAAAAAGTCCCATATGTTCAAATCTTCTTCGAGCTGTGGAAAGATAAAGAAACTAAAAATTGTAAGGTACTGCTGTGTCAGTCCCCTTCAGCCCCAAAGATCTTAAAAGTAGTAAAAATTAAAAATATGAAATGATGGAAAGCTTGAAAACAACTCTGTGAGTCAGCCAAAGGGGTGCTGATGCAAAATACCAGAAATAGGTTGGTATTCATAAAGGGTATTTATTTGCAGTAGAAGTCCACAGTTACCAGGCCATAAAGCATATGTTTCTTCCCTCACCAAGTCCATTGCCATGTGTTGGAGCAAGAGAGCTGCTGACTTTTGCCAGGGTTCAGGCTTCTTGGGTTCCTCTCTTCCCAGGGCTCCATTTCTCTCTGGGCTCAACTCCTCTGTTTCCTCTGCAAGATCAGCTGTAGACTATGAGAGTCTCTAGGCTTTGCCTCTCGCCACAAGGCCAGCTGTAGATTCTTAGGTGAATGGCTCATGTCTTTTCCAGGGGCCTTCTCTCCTTCCTCACAACCAAGTTCTCTTGCTTCCTTGGGCTCCAGCTCCAGACTCCATCATCAGAAATACTACTACTCTTTTCTTTGCCATGCCTTTTATCTTTTATTCCCCACCCACCAAGAGGTGGGGCTCAACACCCTACTGATATGTCCCAAGCAAATCACCAATTATAATTTAATAATGCCCAGATGAACAGATCAGTTTACAATCATAATCCAACATTTATTTTTGGAATTCATAACTTCATCAAACTGCCAAACTGTTGTGCTCCACCCTCTGAATTCCAAAAATACATTACAATATTAAAAAACCCTTAAATCAGTAACAATGCAAGCAAAAAATTATATCCTAATCAGGTTAAAAACTGCAGTTCATCTTGAGGCAGGTTCTTGTCTGTTGTAGACCTCTGAAAATTACAAAACCATGTAACTGCTTCCAATACACAAATGGAAAGACAAAGGATAAACATTTTCATTACCATAAGGAGAAAATGGGAGGTTAAACATGAATCATGTGTCCTCAGCAGTTCAGTAAACCTGCAGGGCATCCTCCATTCAACTTCAAAGACTGGGAGTCATTCTTAAGAAGATAGTTTCTTTTCCCTGGGGCCTCATGAGGGCCCACCCTTTCCACACGCTTGCCCAATGACCATTTTCTTGGTTCCTCCCTCATGAAGCATCTGAGTGCAGACCAAGCTATGGACTTCACCCTCCAGGAGTGTTGGGGTGATTGCCACAACTTAACCAATCTTTGGGTTAAAATCTTATCCCCACCAGTACAGGGAAGTGAAGACAATATCCCCCCTAACCTTTGGCATACAGGCTCAAATCTCTCAGAGCAATGAATTGACCACCTGGCCTTCCCTAATCCATGGGGGACAGTTCCACCCCTCAGATCTATGAGGTGTTGACTTTAACAACCTTAATCTTTGGGGAATGTGCTCCACTCTCCCTTCATCCTAGGTCAGAAAAACTTCCTGAACATTGCATGGGAACATCCTCCTCTTCAACTGCTGGGTCAAACTCACCCTCTCGGCACCCTGGGGAGGTACAACTGTCATAGAACATTGGGTGGGAACATTCATCCTCTTCAAATGCTGGGGCAAACTCACTCTCTCTGTGCACATGTGTGGGGCTCCTCTCTTGGCCCAAGGAGATGTCTTAATTCCAGATCTCAGCTTCCATGGTTTTATTCTTATAGCCGTTTCTCCTTCAATCTGTCCTTTCCCTGTTCATTTTAGTTTAAGCTGACAGTGGTTTTGTTCATAGAGTACTCTCAAAAATGTTGTTGGTTTAGCATGCAAGAAGCAGGGGTCCAAGCCATCTGCCAGTAAGATTTTCTACAAGTCTTTCCAAGATAACTGCATCTTCAAACATGATTTAAAATTTCCAAGTTTAGCTAAGTCTTTAAACGGGGCCCTTTCATCTGGGAAATTTATTTACAGATGGTTGGAAGTTCCAGAATCAGTTTCTTTTTTCTTTGTGCCCAATAATACAGTCCTGAGCTTATCCACTCCTCTAGCATTTTGCTATAAGCTGCAAGGAGAGGCCAAGCTGCATTCTCCGAGTTTACCTTTGAAAGTTCTTCAGCTAAATTCTCACATTTGCCATTTTCAAATTCGGTCTTCCATATAACACCAAGAGTTAATCTTTCTAATTTCTCTGCAATTTTAAAACATGGATTTCCTTTCCTCCAGTTTCCAATAATAGTTTTTCATTTACTTCTAATTCATCATAAAAAGTCTCTTTAGCATCCATATTATTATCAACAGTCTCTTCAGAGAGATCTAGACCTTTTCCATATAGCATTTCACAATTCCTCCAAAAAATACCCCTTATACATTTTTAAAACCATTCCAACATTTTGGTAATTGCAAAAGGAGTTCCCCATTCCTAAGTATCATATTCTGTATTAGTCAGCCAAAGGGGTGCTGATGAAAAATACCAGAAATTGGTTGGTTTTCATAAAGGGTATTTATTTGCAGTAGAAGTCCACAGTTACCAGGCCATAAAGCATAAGTTCCTTCCCTCACCAAAGTCCATTGCCAGGTGTTGGAACAAGACATCTGCTGACATTTGCCAGGGTTCAGGCTTTTGGGTTCTTCTCTTCCCCAGGCTCTGTTTCCCTCCAGGATCAACTCCTCTGTTTCCTCCACAAGGTCAGCTGTAGACTATGATGCTCTCTAAGCTTTGTCTCTCTCCACAAGGCCAGCTGTAGACTCTCAGGGGAATGGCTCATGTCTTTTCCCAGGGCCTTCTCTCCTTCCTCATGACCAAGCTCTCTTACTTCCTGGGGCTCTAGCTCAAGACTCCAACATCAGAACTACTACTATGCTTTCATTTGCCATGCTTTTTATCTTTGATTCCCTATCCACCAAGGATTGGAGCTCAACACCCTACTGGCATGGCCCAATCAAATCCCCTATTAGAACTTAATCATGCCCAGATGAACAGATCAGTTTACAAGCATAATCCAATATCTATTTTTGAAATTCATAACTTCATCCAACTGCAAAACTGCTACACCAACCATACAAAAAAAATTAAAATCATGAGTAAAATTAATAAATTTTATGTTTCTGTTGTTTTATTTTAACTCCTATATATTTGTCTGTTTTTCAGTGTATAATCTCATGCCTCTGGAAAGTAATATTATGAAATAAAAATTCTTAAAAGAGCTCTATTCAAATGGCGAAAAAAATTAAATAACTGCTTATGTTAATATACCAACCAGAGAGTCTGTTTATCAAAATGGCTTTTTGTACTTTAATCATTCTAAGGAAATATCCCTTGGGTTTTCATCCCAATTGTGGAAGGGGACCAAATTATGATATAACCCCTAAACAAACAACTGTGTACAACTTATCACTTTCCATTGCAAATAGAAGTCTTAACCCAATAGTGTCCAGTCACTCTGAAAATTAACATTCTAATCCAAAGATAACTTGCAAATTCTAAAAACAAGAGAGAAACAATGAACTGTTGTAGGCTGCCCTTTCTGGGGGAGAAATCTGTGGAAGAACATCTAAAACACCTGCTGGCAACGGCAGGTAGCTATCACATCCATGCCCATTCCTCTAACACCCCTCTGAGGAATATTGAAGCAGATACCCTCAGAAAGGTCTAAAACCATGCTTTTAGAACCCAAGAAACAACAGAATAGCTCCACAAGAAAAATCAGACATCATAGCTACCAAACACTGAGGTAACACTTCCAGCTCCCTGTTACTCAATAGCAGCTCATAGACATCACCCACAACAGTCTATCCTGCTCGCTCCAGCAAGTGCAACAATTGCTTCGCAAGATGGTAAATATTGGCCAAGCACAAACTCCAATAACATGGTAGCAAATAGATTACATTGGCCCCCTCCGCAAAGTATGCTTTCACTGCCACAAGACACTGCCATGGAATTCTTATAACCAACAAGCTACTATTCACTACCAAAAAAGTAAGTGTCCTATATGGGGTTCCAACCCAAATTAACAATAACCAAAAAGCTTCATTTACTAATCACCTCATGCAGTCTTAGTCTATGAATCAAAATATTGTTTAAACTTTCCATCTGCCTTATAACCCCACTAGTGCAGGTATTATTAAAAAAGATGAATAACATTTAAAATGAGCAAATGAAATGTGATAAAAATTATTTACAACAATTAAAATCTGTCTCCAATCTTAACCTGTTTGAATTCAGCACCTCAATTAAATAATTGCTCCAATTAAAATGCTAATAGCAAAACCAATGCAAGCATTGATTATATAAGTTAAAAAGCCAATAGCCCTAAAGCCAAAAGGGGGAAGTAATAATCTATTGTTGCCTATGCCTCAATCCATACAAACTTAAAAAATAATGAAATCATTTAACTGTGGTGCTGGTGTATGCAAACTCACTAGTTAAAAGTCTTGAAGCCATAGGAAACAGCAGTCACCCAAACATTATTATAAAACCACAAGAAAATTTAAGTGTCTTTTAGTATTTGTAAACACCTTTTCAGAATGAATGGAAGCTTTTCCCTATCACACAAAACAGCATTCAATTGTAACTAAGGTCCTCGTCCAAGAAATCATCCCAAAGTTTGGGCTGCCCCAAAGAACTCACTCAGATAACAAACCTGCTTTTATTTCAGCTGTGGTGCAAAGTGTCAACCAATGTCTCAGAATTAAGTTGAAATTGCAGCCTACGAACCTGAGTCATCAGGAAAAGTGGAAAAGTTGAATCATACTTAAAAAAAACAAACAAATAAAATTTGTTAAGAAACACAGTTAAATGAACAGAAATACTTAACTAGCTCTCCTTTCAGGTTAGGGTGGCACCTAGAAGAGGACTTGAGTTAAGTCCTTTCAAGTTTATGTATGGAATGCCCTTTCTAAGCAACCCAGGGGGAAAACTCAATTCCCCAATAAACTTAGGGGGAGTCCTCCATAAGTGGGCCTTGCAGTTAAGAAAGCTCCTCAGGACCATGCACACATATGCAAATATGCACCTAAAATACTCAACTAACCTCTCCACCCCTTCTCATTAGAGGAACAAATTCCTTTAAATGTTTAGAAAAACAAACACCCAGTAAGAATAGCTTAAACCTAAATAGGAGGGACCTTACATT
>JAQZBX010014429.1:0-38645 GCA_029593785.1 Cabassous unicinctus
CCTACAGTTGACATCAGATGAAGCTGGATCCATGGAGCCTTAAGAGGAAAGAGAAATGCTGAACCCTTTTAGATATCAACAGCCATCTTGCTTCAACACATGGTAACAGACATTTGGTGAGAAAGTACCTCTTATGGTACCTTGAGTTGGACTCTTTAGGGCCTTGGAAATGTAAACTTTCACCCCAACTAAATACCCTTTATAAAAGCCAACAGATTTCTGGTACTTTGCATCAGCACCCTTTTGGCTGACTAACACACAGGACATATATTAAATGTGTGAGATAAGATCCATTTAAACAAAATCCAAATAATATAGACAACTGAGAATATGTCAGGTTTAATTCAATAGACTTAAAATTACCAATTAGGAAGTGAAAATGGAGACCCAAGATATATCTTTATAAATAATAGTGAGGAGGGCAGGAAGAGCCCAAAGTAAGATCCAAGGAATGAGTTGCTTAAAAATTCATAAATCCAGATGAAGTAAAAATTTTGCTTTCTTGTCTTCAGTATTTTTGGAAAATTTTCAACATCTTTTCTTTTTCTACATATATTTTTTCAATTAGAGAAGTTTCAAACTTGACAAATTAATCGTGCATAATGAGCAGAATTCCTATACTTCACCCCTCCACCAAAACATTTCATTGTTGTGGAATATTTGGTATAGATTATGAAAGAAAATCATGAAGATATTACTGCTAACTATGGTCTATAAATTTACATTTGGTATATTTGTTTTATACATTCCCTATTATTAAGCCTTGAATATTGATGGAGTACCTTCTTTGACATTGATGCAAGAATATTACAATATTGCTGACTACGCTCCATGAGTTTCATTAATTGTATTTTTCCCATGCATCACCATATTCTTACTATTTTGTAATATTGACATAACACTTGTTCTCATTCATAGAAGAATATTTTTGTATTTGTATTAGTAACCACAATCATCATCCACCAACAAATTCACTTATGTTATTTAGTCCCTAGTTTACTCTCTCTCTTTCAATTGACTTTTACATCACCTAGATTACACCTTTCAGCCACAATCACACTTATTAACCACCTCTGTTAGTTATACTCACAATAATGTGTTATCAACTCTATCCATTTCCACACTTTTACAGGGAAGCTAATTAAAAAATTTACATATATTAAATATCAGTAATGCTTCTCAGCCCTTCTCCCTTCTTAGTAACCTATACTTTAGGTTTTAATTCCATGTGTCTATTCTTTGCATTTAATTCGTGTTAGTGAGATCATGCAATATTTGTTCTTTTGTGTCTGGCTTGTTTCATTCAGCGTAATGTCCTCAAGGTATATCCACGTTCTCATATGTGTCCCAATTTAATTTCTTCTCACTGCAGTATAGTGTTCCATTGTATGTATACACCACATTTTGTTTAGCCACTCATTGGTTGATGTACACTTGAGTTGATTCCACCTTTTGGCAATAGTGAATATTGCCAATATGAACATGAATGTACCAATGCCTGTTTGAGTCCCTGTATTTAGTTCGTCTGGATATATTCCTAGTAGAGGGATTGCCAAATCATGCAGGCATTCTATATGTAGCTTCATGAGGAACCTGCAAACTGTTTTCCACAGAGACCACACTATTCTACATTCCCAACACAGTGAAGAAGTGTTTCAATTTCTCCACATTCTCTCCAGCACTTGTAATATTCTATTTTTTTTTTTAATGGCCACTCTATGATGTGTGAAAGGATATCTCATTGTAGTTTTGATTTGTATTTCCCTAATAAGTAATGATATTAAACATTTTTTTCATGTGCTTTTTCACCATTTGGAAAAATGTCTACTTAAGTCTTTTGGCCATTTTTAAATTGGGTAACTTGCCCTTTTATCATTGACTTATATGATCTCTTTATATTGTATGGAAATAAAACCCTTATGGGTTATGTAGTTTCCAAATATTTTCTATCATTCAGTAGCCTGCCTTTTCACGATCTTTTTTTAAAGTTTAGTTTTGATTTTAATTTTTAAAGAAGGTTTAGATTACACGAAAGTTACAAAACATATTGGGGATTCCCATATGCCCACCACCTCCCCCTCCCACACTTTCCCACATTAACAACAACCTGGATTAGAATGGCAAATTTGCTAAATGGATCAACACAAATTGAAGCATTGCTACTAACTGAGGACTGTAGTTTACTTTATAGTTTACACTCTATCCCACACAATTTTGTAGATTATGACAAAACATATAATGGCCTGTATCCATCATTGCAATGTCAGGTAGGACAATTCCAATGTCCTAAAAATACACCCATATTACACATATTCTTCCCTTTCCCTCCCCTCAGAACTTCCAGTGGCCACTGCCTGTATATCAATGATAAAATTTCTTCCATTGCCAGAATAACAATAGGTCTATAATACAATAATGATGAGGTACTTTAGTTCATTGTTCATTCTCCAAACTTGAGGACTTTGGGATGGTCATGCCCACTTTATTGCCAATTGAGAGGGGGCCTAGGTCCCCTGGGGCAGATGGAAGGAGCTATCTTGCTTGCAGTTGCAGACATTCTCTGTTCCTCGGGATGGGCATTGTCCAACATCATCTCATTGTTAGTTGTCCTGGGTGAGTCCCATGAACTGAAGAGTAAATTTTGCAATTCTGCTGAAATTCAGGAATCAACTGGCACATGAAAAGACCAAATATTTAAGTCTCTGGAACATATATTTTAAAAGTATACTACTAATTATGGATTCAAATAAAAGAGACAGAAGGACATTGTGTAGGGAAAGTATAAATGAGTTTAACTCTGTTGCAATGGGGAGCTATATACCAGAGTAAAGCCCACTGATAAGGTGTTGAATCCCTGAGCTTGATTGTCCTGCTAGTAGTGTCTGGATGTCTCTAGAACCCTCAGGAGCCCTGCTGTTTGAGGCACTGTTAACTGTGGCAGTAAATGAGATCCTGCTGAGAGGTGCATAAACATAACCTCTGGAATGACCTCCTTACTGATTTTGAAATGTCTAAGCCATAAAAACTAACTTGTATTTACCCATTCCCCCTTTTGGTAAAGGTCTTTTTCCAGCGCCATTGTTAGCTGGTGCTTGGTAATAATCCCTCTGTGCAAGGGAAATGCATCCCCAGGAATCATGTCCCATGTGTGTGGGGGGGTAAGATAATGCATTTATATGCTGCGTTTGGCTTAGAGAGAATACACATTTGAGCAACAAAGAGGCTTTCAGGAGGTAATTCCTAGACAGTATATAGTATTAGGCTGTTTCAATTTCACAAGAACAAGGTTCATAAGTACATCCATCAATATGGAGGGCCTGGCATAATGGTGTCTTCCTTCACTGGGCAATGCCCTGGTACTCGGGGCATTCTTTCTATTCTACTAGAGAATGTAGCAGGGCAATCCAGGATGGAAATTCAATATTCTCTCTATTATTTTGTGGGTCTCCATCCACTGAGACAAAGCCCTATGACCACTTGAACGTATTCATATGCCTTAGAGGAATGTTCCATGTGAATCCCTCCCCACACATACCCCATCACTGACATCCCACACCAGTGATCTTCTCTTGCCACAGTTGTGACCATTCTGTGATCCAATACCTCTCCAAAAATGAAGCCAACAAAATAACCAAATAAAATGAATAATAAATTGAAATAGTAATAATTTGAAAAATAACAAATAAAATAAAAAAACTAAAAATTGAATTAATATAAAATATTTTTAACCATTCTGTCATTGCTGTAAGATCTGTCTTATATGTACAGTAACAATTCCTTCTGTATATTCCTCCAGTGTCTTCTTTTTCCATTTTATCTTCACAGAAGTTTTAGGATATAGAAAATAAAGGAGATACCCATATACCCTAACCCTCCCCATTTTCCACTCTCCACTAATAACATTTTACATGTGGATGGTACATTTGTTACAATTGATGTACAAATATTGAAGCATTGCTACTAACCATCATCAGTGATTTGCATTATGGTTTATATTTTGAACCATATACTTATATAGGTTTTGATGATATTTATAATAGCCTGTATCAATTATTGCAAGATCATGAAGAACAATTCTAATGCCCTAAAAATGCCCTATGTTCCATCTTTTCTATTCTTCCTTCTCACTCCCCTCAGAACCTATGGCAGCCATTAGTTTCAATTTTTGAAGAATAAGAATCATAGTTACTTGCAATAATATTGAGGGTTTGACATATTGGTTGGTTTTCTTTTATCGGGTACTGCCTGTGTTCTAGAGGGGTTCTTGTCCTTCTAATTGAGAACATAGCAGGACTCCCCATGATGGGAGTTTGTTATTATCCTGTTTATTGTGGGTCTCTACCCACTGAGATAATGCACTATGACAAGATGAAAACTTACATATTCCGTAGAAGCATGCTCCAGGTGTGCCCTAGTCCATATGTCCCCCTACACCCAATGCCCTTTACTGGTAACCCTTTCTTGCCTTATTTGTCAAAAGAATATTCCCAACATTGTAGTTTTAACCACAGACCTACAAATCCCAGAGTTCACCCTCGCCACAGTTCCATGGATAGTCCAACCCAACCTCCCCAACCCACTCCGTCTCACAGACCAGCACTGCGGAGCCCAATAACATCATGGCACCACTCTCGCCTCCCCCACTGCTTCATCACACCCTTCCACCTTATCACAGTTCTCCAATTGCCCCCATTACTGAGAGACAACAGCACAACCAAGGAGCCTCACCAGTGCCCCCTTCATATCCCTGTTCTTCAGACTGCAGATGAAAGGGTTAAGCATGGGGGTACCAATGCAAATATAATAGAGGCCACCAGGCTTGTCCTAGAAGATGGTGTGGTTTCAGAGCTCAGGCAGACTCCAATGCCTGTGCCGTAGAACAAGGAGACAACTGACAGGTGAGACCCACAGGTGGAAAAGGCTTTACACTTACCATCAGCTGATGAAATTCTCAGACTTAAGGAGAAAATCTGACAATAGGAGAAGAGGATCTCAATGAGAGGAGGAACACCACTAATAATAGCTATAAAATACACGAATAAGTTATTGATGAGGGTGTCATAACAGGCAAGTTTCAGGACTTTGGGAAAGTCACAATAAAAGTGTGGGATTTCTATGTTTGTGCAGAAGGAGAGCCTCAAGACACTCAATGTCTCAATCAGGGCCATCGAGACAGTGAGACACCAGGACCCCAGAACTAGCAGGATATAGAGCCGGGGGTTCAGGATGACTGTGTAGTGCAGGGGTGACAGATGGCCACAAAGCAGTCAGAGGCCATCTTGGTCAGGAGGAAACTGTCCAGGCATCCAAATACAAAGCAAAAAACAATCTGTGTGAGGCAACCTGCATGGCTGATAACTTTGTTCTGTGTCTGAATGCTCAGCAGCATTTTTGGGATAGTGGTGGAGGCGAACCCAAAGTCAGCCAAAGACAAGATGGAGAGGAAGAAGTACAAGGGTGTGTGGAGGTGGGTGTCTGAGATGTTAGCCAGGATGATGAGCAGGTTCCCCATGAGAGTGATCAGGTATATGGACAGGAATAACCCAAAGAGCAGGGGCTGCAGGTCCTGCTTCTCTGCAAATCCCAGGAGGAGAAAGTTTGCAACTCCTGTTTGGTTTCTTGTTTCCATGGGATGACTGGGTTGCCCAGCATAAGGAGAAAAAGAACAAAACACGCATTCCAACTTGACATTCTCCAGCATGACAGCAATACCCTAAACCTAGTAGCTCCTGATGCTGTATATTTTGTCTATTAATTGGTTCCTCTTGATGACAAATGTTGGTTACTTTTTCTGCCTTGCCTGGAATCCAATGTTTGATTAGCACCCCAAAACCTTACAGTTCAATGCTGTGGGATTAAAAAAAAAAACAATTCAATGGCAGATCTTTCAATTATTTTAAATGTCCTTTCTTTGTTTTACCTTTGAGTCATTTGTACATGTTACATTTACTGAGGCCTTTGCCAACACTATGGCTAAAAAATTAATATCCACTCTAATGACTAATCATTGTTTACTTTTATGGAGACTAAGTACTGTCTTCTTTTCACATAAGAGAATCTAATGAACATGTTCCCATATAATCTAATGCTCATCAGATTACAAATATTCTATTTTATGGTACTGTCATATTTTATTTATGTAACACCCATTTTTAGACATACCCTCAAAGTTTTCTTAATGAAACACAAAGGTTTCTTTAATTTTAATTAAATTTTATTTTATGATCAGAGTTGTAGGTTTACAGAAAGAACATGCAGAAAGTATAGAGTTCCCATATATCCTCCCTTGTACATGAAGTCCTCTTTATTTTGCATTAGTATATTTTCTCTTTGATTTATCTTTAAA
This sequence comes from Cabassous unicinctus, assembly GCA_029593785.1. Lineage (NCBI taxonomy): Eukaryota > Metazoa > Chordata > Mammalia > Cingulata > Chlamyphoridae > Cabassous > Cabassous unicinctus. Next base: position 6,347 of record JAQZBX010014429.1, read on the forward strand.
ACTCTTCTAGTAAGTAATTAAACTTCCCGTGTTTCTTTAATCACTTTCTTAAAAATGATCATCTGTTTCATGGTTTTTATGTTTTTACAGCAAGCAAGCTGTCAAATCTTTGGTCCTTATTTTTAATTATATATCTTCATAACATATTTAAATGTTGAATAAAGAAATTCACCTAGTATTCTATCATAACTTCATTCCTCATGCCAGTTTATCCTCCTAGATGAATTCAGAATCATCTAGCCACATGCACGGAAAATATCAGTGGAATTTTACTGAGGATTCCAATAAAAATGTAAATTAATTTATAAAGAGTTGACATTTTTCTTAATTTCATGTTCCTATTCAGATAACAACAACAAAAAATGCTATAGATATTAAATACCATTTTGGTAAATATTCTTGCAATGCTGTTTATGAATATCATGCTCATTTCTTGCTAACACTATTTTAGGTTTAATGTCATTAAGGATGAGATTCCTCCCTCTAATATGTCCCTGATATTGCAATTATGCTAGAAAACTTTTTATTATTTTTGGTATTATCATATCATGATAGCTTTCTGGATTTTCTTATCACTTTACCAATTTTTATCAAATCCATTTTCTCTCTGCAAATAGTTTATAAATAACACATATATCATATAATTCATAATAGCCATTTCTCTTTAAATGTTATTTCATTGGTTTGAAATTCCAGACAATTTCAAGAATAATGGAAAGTGTGACAATGATCTTTTATTTCATGATTTTAAAGGGAATTACTCTAGAATTTTCATTTAATTTGATGCTTACTATGATTTAGGATATATTATTTCATGTCATATTAACTTGAATATATTTAATTATTAGTTATATTAGAGAAGTTATTTTTTAATGTTATGAAAAAGCATTCAATGACTTATTAAGTATTTAGGAACACTTAAGGTTAGACCATATCTCTCTATTCCCAAATGAATTGCAAACAAATGAAGAAGAGAAAATACTAGCTGTTAGAAGAAAATGCAGATGAATATATACATATATATATTTCTGCATAGGTATAATCTTAAAAAGAAATTGTCTTTTCTGAATATCAAATCTTTGGTAGAAATAAGAGAGGAAAAGATGAAAAATTGGACCAAAATATTGAAAAACTCAATGCAAAAATATACCATGCAGAAAAATTAAAATGCAAAAACTAATCCACTAAAATCTCCTAGTTGTAAAAAAGAGAAAAGTTATTCCTTTTGTGAACAAAACCATTATTGTATATTAGTAATTCACTAAGGAAATGTAGATGAGGGTATAAACTGAAAAAATTCATCATACTATTATTGTATGAAAATGAAATAAAAACAAGATGTCATCTTCCCTGAAGAATTTAAAGGGTCTTTTAAAAAATATAGTAAAGCAAAATTCTGCTGGGTGGGAGAAACTAACAGTCATATACTGCTGCAAATGCATAATTGTTCTGCTGCTCTGAGATGAAGAACTTAAATTAGTACACAAATCTTTTATCGGGAAACCCATAATTGACAATACCCAAGGTAAAAAAAATCTGCAACAGGCTACTCTAAATTGTTAAAAGTGATCATCTCTAAGTTGTAATGATAACCTTGATTATTAGATTTATTTTCTTTGAATATGTCTTTCAGATGCAAATGAACACATATGCATTCCAGTCTTAAGAAATGAAAACTTTAAAATTTGATGATGCTATTAAAAAAAAAATTCCACAAAACAAACCTAGGCAAAGGTGAAGGGAGTAAATCATAATGATAACATCTATAGTTAATGAATTAAAAGGAAGAAAATCCTTGAACTTAAAAAGAAATCTCATGTCAAAATTTGGGCAAAAGCCAACAATTGGAGAAAAATAGATATCTATTTACATGGGAAAATAAATACATAGAGAGATTGAACAAAAATGCATAAAAGTAAGAATGAGACAAATTGCCACAGATGTAAAAAATGCTAAACTTGGGAAGGTAATCTTATTCATATCTCCATGTCAAAATTTGAAAATATCCAGGAAAGGAACTCATTTTTGGAAAATACATGTGTACAAAGTCAATTTGGGGTGGAGAATAATGGATAAATCACTAAGGAAAGAATTAAGTAAATGGCAAATACTTACCTCCCCAAATGACCTGTTGGAGTGCTGTGACAGAAGCTATAGAAGGAATCCCCTAAATTATTGAAGAAATATCAAGTCTATGACGCTATTATGATTTACCAGCCTCCTGGAATATCCCAGCAGTTCAATGCAATGAGAAAAAGAAACAAGACTTGAGTACCGTACAAGCAACTTTTCAATATTTGCAGATGATGCACTGGCAGCTGAATGACTATTTTTAATGAGTAGGATTCTAGGAGGGCAGTTGATAAAATTCAGTAGCCATTTTGATGTGATCAATTTATGGCATTTTGATCATTCAAATTGTTGTGCTACCATCAACTCTATCTAGTTCCAGAACATTTTCATCATCATAGGAGCTCTTTTTTTACATTATTTAAAGCTCTCTTATCATTAGAAATTTATGAATATGTGGATGCAAGAGAGAAATGTCAGTAACATTCAGATATATTGTTAAAGTCTTGTAGAAAACAGAGCAAAATCATTTCAAAATATTAACAAAAATATAAAATCCCTGGAATAGAGAATGGAAATCTGTAAATTCTCAATAAATGAAAGTAAATATCACTAAAAACTATTGATATCACCAGGAGGCAAGCTCTGTGCTGCATTTGATATGCATGAGCTAATTTCATTATCATTACCATTATTTCAATTTAGCAGATGATAATGTGTTTACATTGGTGTACCAATTGCATTATGAGTATTTATAGGTTCTTGGTAGGTCTTAGTTACTCTAATAATGATTTCCCATGCATTTTCTCCTTTAATTTCAGCCTCATAATCACAATGTGAAATAAATACTACCATTATCTTCATTACAAAATTGAAAATCAGGGCCAAAGAATATTAAGTAATAGAATTAACATTTCACACATCACACAGAATATATATGAAACACTTGCAAGCGCTAATTACACTAGATCCAAGAAAATGTTTCTAGAGTGAATGAATGAATGAATGAATGAGATTTTATGGATAATTAATACAGGAGAATTCATGATTGAGTAGAATTGAGGCATTTTTAATGTACAAAAAAATGTCTAAGAAAGTTGGATAGGAAACACTTGAGAGAAGTTGATGCTGAAGAGAATGCCAGTTTTCATTAAGAGAGAAACTTAGGATATTCTTCTATCCCAGAAAGGTAGAGAAGATGATAGAGGGGGCTGCATGACTATTTGTAGTTTTAAGTGGATGGATTCACAATTGTGTTAACCCAGCTTGTCCCATTAGAGATCACTTTCTGAGAACACTACCAGTTTCCCACAGCAGATGCTCAGATGGCCTTCCTTGAAGTTCTTTTCCCTGGGTACTTTCCCTACTGAGAGATGGATGTTCAACTCAGTTTCAAGGAAGAGCAGGGATTTGGCATCAGGCATACTTTCCTTTTAAGAGTACAGCTGAATTCCCTTCTTCTTGGTACCTTAAGCTGCAGGTAAGAAGAGGAGCGGGCATATTTATAATTTCTGAGTTCTGAAAGTTTTCTCTGAGATGATGATTAAATTAATTGTACCATTGTTACTCTAATTTCTGAGCAATTTGGTTCCATGCATAAAAGGGCCAAAATAGAAGGGAACTAATTTTCTGCTAGTTTTGTATCTTGGGAGGACCTTGGAAGCCACATATGTTTAACCCTCCCCTGGGGCCCCTTCCACCCTGTGTTTTTTCTCTGTGGCTCTGACCCTCACTACTCATTTATCACTCCAAGGAATATTTACCCAAGATTTGGGATGAATTTTCTTTGACTATCAAATACATTTAAGTATACAGTACTGCTGGTTTTGGTATCCTGGATCAGGAGGATCTCCTTGATACAAAGCTTATTGGTATTGTCGCTGTCTTTTGATACATATCTGGAAATCCACCACTTTTTATGTGACCTTAATCAGATGACTTCATCAATGGTATAGTGAAGTACTTTGCAGCTAACCTCCTGGCTGTTGGTCCCCTCCCTGAGATCCTTTAATGTTAGTGTAAGATTTTTCTTCCCTACATTCGATCTCATTTGCTCAGTGGAAGTATGAAACTTTTCCCACCATTCATCATACATGTAGATATCTGCTTATTTTACTATATGAGTTTGGTGAGTTCAAGAGTTCTGCTATGCACAATGCACATACTCCAGCCTTGGGTATGTACCTCATAGTCATGCTGATTTTGAACCCCATCATCTACAGTCTGATGAATAAAGACATAAAGGGGGGCTGAAAAGATTCATTCTAGGGAAGCCACAGAAGCGTCCTTTTTCTTTGGGTGAAATAATTGCCTGTGATTACAGTGCTCAAATCTTGAATTTGAAATTGTGACTCTATGGACATTCCGTGAAACCAAAATGTACCTTAGGCAGATATGAACTTAAATATGATGAAGTAAATCATTAAATCATACATTGTATTACTGAAGGAAAGAACTGTTTTGAATGATTTATATTTGCACATTAGGTAAAAAATCTTGGCATCCACATTTCTAGGGATTTATGCAATTGGTGCAGGACTGGATGGCATGTTTTATATTATTTAATTTTGACATAAATAAGCCCTTTTCTGTTCATCTAAACAAAATATCTGGCTGTATTGTACATTTTGTCATATATTGTAAAGACCATGTGAGTGAAGGCACTATTTTTAATTCTATTACCCATTTTTGCCACTTATGTTCAAAACCATACTCAATACTCATGACCAAAGGATGACACATGAAGAACTTGAAATTCTGTGCAATAAGTCCTCTTAGAATGGAAGGTTCTGAATAAGGTCACAGGGTATTCCTGCATAAACATGCCTGTCCTTCCAAATCTCATACTAAAGTGGAAAGTACTCTCAAATGTAGTCACATTTAATTGTTAGTTATCCAATGTGTTCTTGAATAATAGAATCATCATGAATGCTGTCCTTCAATATCTGAAAGAGGATTTAAAATAAGAAGCAGTTAATTGCCCTTAATGATCTCAATTCTGTTCACAATAGTTATTGGATCTGTTAGCTAGGGCTGCAAATAAAGGATTGCCCAAAAAGATTTTAAGATAATGCTTTTAATATCACAACTGAGTCTATGATGTTGAGTTGTGTTGATCTCTGCAGAGCTCTTCAAAGGTCTAAGGTCAGTTTCATAGACTGCTTGTCCTAGCTGGGCTCTTTTACATATTTGGGTTTTTCAGGACATAGGCTTGTCCCGGTTGCCCTTGGCTGAGACAACTGTCATTTCTTCCACATGTTTTGCTATCTTTCACACATTTCAAAGAGATGGAAGCCCAATCTTGGGAGTTGGGGGAGGGAGTGGTCCACAGAGAATTTTTTGGAGTTCTTTCTATGAAATCATAAAGTGTTGCTCCTTTTAGGTCATACTTGATTTTGGAAATTTGTATGAATCTCATCAAATAGTTTTATTTTGTTGTTGTTTTGTTTTGTTTTGTTTTTAAATCACTTTATTTTCTAAAACTCCATCTTACAAATATGGTTTTCTTCTACATCTCCACTTCTTAAAAATGAATAGAAACAAAGGGAAAAGGGGCAGGTTTAAAGTCAGCCGAACTCAGCTTTAAAATAGCTGAGGTCCACAAAGAGCCATTCTGCACTTGGCCGCTGCCCAGTGCTGGACATCCAGCAGCCTTCAATCATGTTGTACAATCTCTGACCAGGTTCATAGTCAGTGAAGACAGCCACGGAGAGAGACGGGCGGAGATTATAGGACACCACCGCATAGACCACATACTGTCGCTTCCCTGAGTACATCACCTCCTTGGTTGCCATTTGCCAGAGAGTTATCACAAAAGAGTAAATGTCTGCTTTGGGAGTGGCAGCCTCTCCTTTCAGGAGCTCAGGTGTTCGATGGGTGTACGTGCCGCCCAGGTGGCTCGATGGGTCCTGGGAGCACAGTAGGCCCTCCAACTTCTCAGAACAACCGAAGTCCCCAAGTTTGCAGACGTCCTGCTCACTGACCAAAATGTTAGCCGGTTTAAGGTCCAAGTGCATGATGCTTTGTGAATGGAGGAAAACCAGGCTATTCACCATGTCTAGGGAGTACTTCAGACACCTCCCCAAGCTTAATTGCTGTCCGGCATGGCAGCAAGGCTCCCCGTCATTCCCGGGGTGGCAGGGAGCATCATAGATGACTTGGTGCAAAGTGATGTTGCTATCGAAGCCAGCTGGCGTGGGCGTACTGATCCACAGAGAAGTTTTTGAAGTTTCTTCTAAGAAATCATAAAGTGTTGCTCTATTCAGGTCATAATTGATTTTGGAAATTTGTATTAATCTCATCAAATAGTTGTATCAAATCCTGTGTTTCATCTGGGGCTTTGAAATATTCCTTTGCTTGGGTCATTTCTTCCATTTTCTTAGTATGGCTTGTAATTTTCTGCTGATGTCTAGGCATCTGATTATGATAGTGAGTTTACTCTGATACTGGATTTCTCTCACTTTCATAGGGATTTAATGGCAAGAAGGTATGTTACTGCTGTTCTTTGATCCTTAGTTCAGCTTGTTTTGGGTATTTAGGATTGTCCCTGTTAGCTGCTCAAATTTGGGCCCTGGAAACAGTTATGAGTTGTAAAAGTGCTTCCAAGGGCTTTGAGGAAGGAAGCTATAAGGCTTGGAAAAAAGCCTCTTTTATTTACTTTTAATTTTCTAACATGCATTTCCTTGTTCAGCCAGATGATGGCAATTATTGTCAGCCCTCTCAGTTCAAAGCTTGGTTGGAGTGTGTTTCCTGCACAGAATCCAGTGCTGGCAAGTCCTGGCATTGGAGAAACAAAAAAGCCTGTTTCTCAGATCACATTTGAAATGCAAATAAACAACAGAGACACACACTGGAAAAGGGAAAGATTTAGAGGCATTAGGTGAATTCATTTGGCAGGACATGGCCCCCTTCCTGAGTGGGGGGGGATTTGAGGAGAGATGGGGGGACTTGGAGGCTCCAGGGTTATCAGCAGGGACCTCATGAATTGGGGGTCAGTGGTCTCACATAGCTTCCTTTGCAGGTTTCATGAACAGGCAGTCCTAACTTATGCATAATAACACATTGAGTTTCTTTAAGTGGTTCCCCCATGGCATGTTTTTAGATTTTGCTTTACTCTGGTAATTCTATTTTGGAAGTTTTCTTATGTGTCAAGGCCCTTTCATGTGCAGCAGTCATCAAAGAATAAAGTACAATATTATTGTGTGACTATTACAAAATATATGTGACATCTAACTCTTTTTAATCCCCTTGGAACTCATTTCTTAGTGGGAAATGTTACAATAATTCTAAAATGTTTCTAGAACTGTGAATCTAGTTATGCATATAATTCAGCTCTTAGTAACAGAAAACTCACCAAAATAATGCCATAAGCAAATTTTGTTTTATTTATCCACACATCACAGGGATGATATGGCAGCCCAGGAAAGTTGTTAAGTTGTGTAACCTCCTTTTATTTTTGAATAGCTATGGCACTTATAGACTGAAAGCCATATCATATTCAAGAAGAATGAAATTCAAAGATGCAGTACATAAGTTTGTGCAAGATGAGGCTTTTAACATTTCTTATTTTTTAGTATAACACATATAAAAAAATGTGCCATACCATAAGCAAAATGAATTTTCAAAAACTGGATATAATCCATGGAATTAGAACTCAAACCAGAACAGAACATGGCCAGTCCCCAAGGATCTTCTCTTTGCCCAGTAGGCTTTATACACTAAATGGAATATTATTCAGCAGCAAAAAGATGGAAGTTCTGATACATGCTACAACATGGATAAACATTGAATACATCATGTTGAGAGGAATAATCCAGGTGCAGAAAAACACATATGGTATGTTCTTGTTTATATGAAATACTTAGAGGTGGATAGTAGATTATATCACCAGGGATTAGAGGTAGGGAGTGGTTATTGCTTAGTGTGTGCAGAGTTTCTGTTTAAGTTGATGAAACAGTTTAGGTAAATGATGTTGATTGTAGCAACATGCTGTACATATAAATATTATTACTAGTGAATTGTAACTTGAATATGATTAAAATGCAAATTTTGAATTGTACTTGTGTTAAAACAATGTAAACTTTTAAAAATATATAAAGTTTTTAATTTATTGCTTGGTCTTAAATTTATAGAAACATTAATAGATCTATTAAGGAAGTAAATTGTGCACCACTCAAGGATATGATGGAAACATAAATGAGAATATCCTTTCATGTTGTTAGGCTCAACTCTGGTGTGTAATAAGGTCAAAATATATTTCTTATAATGAACAAACATTTTATAAATGAGGGACAAATTGACAGGTGGTAATTTTTGTCACAAACATGATATTCTTAATTGTTTTGCAAAGTGTTATCAAGCAAAGGAATGTAATATCCATGATATCCTTGGATTTATATCTAATAGATACAATTCTCCTCTTTATTGAAGTGGAGAATAGTAAATTTCTAGAAGTAATGTTAAAGGCTGAATCCACACCCTTTTAAAATACTCAGAGGTATTTCAGTTCATGAATTCTAATAAGTATCTTATACAATATAGAATATGGACACAACCTTACCCATGGAAACACGAATGGTTCCCTTTCATTTCAGTGAGACATTTTGTGATTGTTAATTTCATTTGGCAGCTTATCTAGGTTACAGTTCTTACACAAGCATGCTTTGACCTGACTCTTACTGTGAGACTATTTTTTTCTTAGAATTTCTAAAGCTAAGAGTTTTATTTTGTTTTAATTATTTATATGTATTAATTTTAAAGAATCTTTAGATTAATTAATATTATATAAAAAAATATAGGGGACTCCCATCTGCCCCCTCCCAAACTTTCCCACATTAAGAATACCTTTCATTAGTATGGTACATTTTTAATAGCTGATGAACACATATTGAAGCATTGCTACACCAAGGAGTATAGTTTATATTATAGCTTACATTCTGCCCTACAATACTTTATATGTTTTGACAAAATGTATAATTTCCTGTATCTATCATTGCAATGTCATGCAAGAGAATTCCAATGTCTGGAAGATGCCTACATGTTATACCTATTCTCCCACTGTGAGGGTAATTTGTAGATGGATTGAAATCATTAGTCAGTTGATTGCATCTAGGGCTGATTACATCCACTATCTAAGAAGGATATTTTCTTCATTAAGGAGAGATGTCTCCTCATCCCATCAGTTCAGGCCTTCAAGGGAGAACTGAGAATTTCAGCAGTCAGAAAGAATTTCTAAGAACTGAGAATTTCAGCAGTCAAAAAGAATTTCTATCTCTATTTCAGACAGTCAGCTTTTCCTGTGGAATTTGTAGTCACCTTAATCAAGTTTCTTACTTGTGGCCTGCCGTTTGGAATTCAGACTTGCCGATCCCCATAGTTGTATAAACCAAATTGTATAGTAAATACAAATCTGTTTTTCTTGGGAATCCTAATACAGATTTGACACCAGGAGTGCTTTTTGAGAAAGAATATTTTAAGGATGAAATTTCTGAGTTTGTTCTAGGGTTTACAATGGTTCTTTCAGTTGATTAGACTAAGGAGGAGTAATTACTCCTATTTCCAGTGATCAATAAGACACTGATAGTACATGGCATGAAATGACAATAGAGATTCACAATTGGATACTGCTACTCAAATGCTCATGAGAGGTAAGCCTCTGGGTAACAGGGTATTTGATATTTTAACTGATTTTTATGTAGTTAAAAATTATAAATGCTGGTTTTTCCTAAATGTGCTAGATAAAATTGTTAAAGATTAAGCTCAGGGCTTCACATTTGCATCTCAAGCACCACCTGAAGTACATGAAAAGTGTTATGTATGTCCTGAAATTCACTCTTAGTTTTCATAGCTGGAGGTTGGAGTATTCTGAAAACCAACTACTTAGTCTCATTGGGTGAGTGGCAAAATACAATGTAAATTCAGTTACCAATATGCAGGGTATCTGCTGTTAAAGTGAGGGTATACAGGATGGAATGAGATCCTGAAAATTGGAAAGGGGCCATATGGGTGATGATTGCAGGGAGTGTTCGTTGCCAGATAAACCTGTAATGGTCTGCTAAGAGGAATCAGCCACCTGACTTCCAGCCTTCCTTGAGAAATCACCCTTCCCATGCCCAGCTGGAAAAAATATCCATGTTTCACCAGATGTAACTGTAATTGAACACCCTAAGGTAGTGGGCTTTGCCCCATCCAGCTGCCCCATGGGATCTAAGGTCCCCCTCAATTAGAGGTAGAGTGGTCATCACGATCTCAGTATCCTCAGAATTGGGGAATGAATGATGGACTAGAGTAGGCTTGCTGTTATTCTACTATAGGCTTATTGTTATTCTAGAAATGGAAGAAATTTTATCATTGATTTAGAGGTAGTGGTCACTTGAGGTTTGAAGGGAGGGAAAGGGGGAAAATAGGTGTAATATGGGGGCATTTTTGGGACATTGGAATTGTCCTGAATGACATTGCAATGACAAATACATGCCATTATATAACTCATCATAATTTAGAAAATTGTGTGTGAGAGTGTTTAAACTGTAATGTAAACTATAATCTACACTTAGTTCCAATATGTGTTCATCCACTGTAACAAATGTACCACACTAATGCAGATGCTGTTAATGTTGGAAAATTGGGAGGGTAGGGAGTGGGGCATCTGGGAATCCCCTAAATTTTTTATGTATCATTTATTTAATCTAAGTACCTTTAAAAAATAAAAAAATTATTAAAAAAATAAAAATATAAAGTGCTTAGAAATCTCAAAAAAGGGTGCAACAAATTCCTCTCATGACCCACAACCATCACCCCTCTTTTATTACACACCTAAAACTACACTGAAGTCACAATAAGCACCAAAAGTTGCAGGAGGAAGTGACCAAAATCCCCATGGCCCCAATTCTGCCTCATTAACTTCTGTTTTCCAGGCAGCAGTGTTGGCCTCATGGGGAAAGCCTTATGACCAATTGACTGAGAAAGGAAAATTTGGGTCTTGTTTTGAGGCAGTTTTGCATGATATACATTTACCACATGTAAGTGGACAGCTGCAGGACTACAGATCTTTTCTCGTCCAACACTGAATGGCAGTGGTGATGGGAAATCCTCCAAGTGGACAAAACTTGAAGCAGTGAACCTGATTATTCATTTTGCTTGGATGGAGAAATGGTCAGTCACGTATAATTTGTATAATTATCCCTGGGCTGTGGCCAGTGATTTGGAAGGATGATCAGAGATTTGGAAGGAAAGTGGTTGAAAACTGGTAAAAAAAAGTTTTGGGGAAGAAATATATGGATAGACCTTTCCGAATGGGCCAAAAATAGGAAGGTGTTTTTTTTCCCATGTGAATGCTCACCAGAGGGAGACTTTAGCAGAGGAGGATTTTAATAATCTATGGGCAGGATGACTTATTCTGTCATGGCCTAATGAACTTAGGAACAGTGTCCATGGTGGTAGGGTTGAAGGTTATGCATGGACTCAGCAACATGAACTTTCACTCACCAAGGCTGACCTGGGTAAAACCAAAACTTAGTGCCCAATCTGCCAGCAACAGAGAACAACACTCAGTCTCTGATATGGAAAAATACCTAGAGTGATCAGCCTGTTACCTGGAGTCAGGGTGTATACACTGGACTGCTTTCATAATGTAAGGGAGAGTGTTTTGTTTTTTATTTTTCCTTAGAGGAATAGATCTGTACTTTGAATATGGAATTGTATTCCTTGCATGCAATTCTCCTGTGAACTACCATATGTAGTCTTCCATAATGCCTTATCCACCATCATGGCATCCCAAAGAGCATTGCTTATCATCAAGGAACCCACTTCACACAAAATGAAATGTGGAATTGGGTACATGCTTATGGAATTCAATGGTCTTATCCTGTACCCCATCATCCTGAAGCAGCTGGATTGATAGAATGGTGGAATGGCCTTTGGAACACTCAATTATTTTAGTAGCTGGGTGATAAAACCTTGCAGTGCCAGGCAGTGTTCTCCAGGAGGCTCTAAATCAGCATCCATACTATGGTGCTTTTTCTCTCATAGGCAGTATTGATGGGTCCAGGAAATAAGGTAAGGAAATGGGAGTGGGACCACTCACTATTACCCCTATTGATTCATTAGAAATTTTTGGCTTCCTGTGTCTTTGAACTTATGCCCAGCTGGTCCTGAGCTTTTCTTTCAAAAAGGAAGAGTGCTCCCATCAGGAGACCCAAAACGGTTTCCAATGACCTGGAGGATAAGATAGCCAGCAGACCACTTTGGGACCTGCCTCTGAATCAACCTGCACCAAAGGGAGTTACTCTATTGGCTGCAGTGAATGATCCTGATTATAGGGTATTTCTTAATACTACAAGTCCTGTGGCTAAAGTCAATGGAAAACTGCAACAACCCACCCCAGGCAGACTACTAAAGCCCAGCTCTGTCAAGATGGAAGAATTGGGTCATAAAACCAGGCAAATATCCATGACCAGCTGAGGTGTTCCTGAGGGTACAGTAAATAAAGAATGGGATGGAAAAGGTACTACTTTTAAATATGAGCTCGGATCACATAACCAGTTGCAGAAACTCAGTGATTTCCCCCTTGTTTCTTGTGGATATATTTGTAAAAACACATAAAGCAAATATTCTTTGCTCTTTCTCTCTTATCACTATATTATTTTAAATAATTTGAATCAATTTTATGTTATATTGTATTTAAGTTAGAATTTGTAAAGTATAATAATATTACCTAAGTTCATGCATCATTTTCTGGGGAAAGTGTTAGTGAATTTCTGGTAGTATGCAGGAGAGTTGAATTATGTTAGGTGAAAGTATGTCTATGTTATTGACTTTAATAATTAAGTATCATTTAAGGAGATGTTAATGGGTGGTAAGTTTATTAAGTATGAATTGTGATGGCTAATTTCATGTGCCAAGTTCATTGGATTATGGTGTCCAGTCGTTTGGTCAAGCAAGCATTGGCTTGTTATTGTGAGGGTGTTTCTTAGATGGATTTACATCATTAGTTGATTCCATCTATGGCTGACTGCATCTACAATCAACAATGGAGATTGTCTTGAACAATGACAGGAGTATCCGCATCCAAGCTGTGGAGCTTTAAGGGGAACACTGAGGGTTACATTAATCAGGAAGAATCATTTTTATCTCTACAATAAAAGGTATCTATCTTCTCCTGGAGATTTTTATCATCACATTCACTGGGATTTCCAATATGTAGCTTCTGTGGGGAAATTAAACATTACCTTCATTGAGTTTCTGACTTATGTTCCCTACAGAATTTGTACTCACCTATCTCCATGGTCTCATGGGCTTAATCCTATTATAAATTTCTTACTCTTTACATATATATGTATATGCATGGATATATGATCTAACTCTATTATCTATCTATCTATCTATCTATCTATCTATCTATCTATCTATGTATGTATCTCTCATCTCATCTCCTGATAGTTCCATTACTCCGGAGGACCCTGACTAATACACCTCTGCAGTCAACTTAATAAAGTAAGTGAAGTACAACATGTAAATAAGGGACTCCCTATGTCTTGAACTTCTCTGACACCATCTCTCATTCCCCTCCCTTTTACTCATCCCCTGACACTCTGCATTCCTTATTGACCTTGAATATCCAGTGAAGCCCTTTTCTTAGGGCCTTTGTCCTGGACAATCCCTCTGCTGGTTATAAACATCTGATATCCTTCTGCATTGAGGTCTCTTCAAATATTTCCCCATCTGCCATTCTTGCCTGAACATCAAGCACTCCTTTGGAAGCTCTCAAATTTACTTGCTTTCATTTCATTTTACTAGTTGTCACCATGTGGCATGTTATATGGGAATGTTTTTATTTGCTTATTTAATTTCTCCATCATCAGTTTACATTTAAATTTTGTTTTCAGCATATTATTACCATTGCCTAGTCAGTGTCTGCAGAAGATCTGGACTGAATGTTCATTCCAAAAATGAATGAATGAATTTCCATGAAAACATTACAATGCTTGACAGATAAGGGAATATTTTGAAAGCTGGGAAGCAATTACTATTCAGAGATGGCACTCTGTTTAGATTTGATTTAAAAATCCAGAAATTAATTTCCTGATTCCAAAATAAAAATTATAGATAGGTTAGCAATAGTTGTTTGTTTGAAAATTAGTCATATAATTTTTCTCTTTCCAGTTAGTCACATCAAGCACATGGAACCAGGAAATAATACAGGAATTTCAGAATTTCTCCTTTGGAGATTTTCAGAGGAATGAGAAATGCAGTCCTTCTACTTTGGGATGTACCTGGTCACCTGCACTGGGAACCTGCTCATCATCCTGGCCACCATCACTAACTCCCACCTCCACACAACCATGCACTTCTTACTCTCCAACCTGTCCTTTATAGACATTTGTTTATCCTCCCCCACTGTCCCAAAGATGCTGGTAAACCTACAGAAACAGATCAGAGTCATAACTTATGCAGGCTGTCTTACTCAGATGTTTTTTCCTGCTCTTTGGAGGGATGGATGACTTCCTCCTGACTCTGATGGCCTATGACTGCTTCATGGCCATCTGTCACCCCTTGAGCTACACAGCCATCATGAACCCCCAGCTTTGTAGACTGTGGTCCTGGGCCGTGAGTGTTCTGCATTACTTTTTTCAAAGATTAATGGTGCTGCAGCTGTCCTTTTGTAACCACTTGTAAATCCCCCAACTTTTCAGTGATCTTGATCAGATGATCCATCTTTACTGTTGTGACACCTTCTTCAATGAAAGAGTGATGTATTTTGCAGTTGGGGTGCTCAGTTTTGGTCCCTTCACTGGTATCTTTTTCTTTTATTCCAAGATTGTTTCCTCTGTATGTGCAATCTCATTAGTTCAGGGGAAGTGTAAAGCATTTTCCACCTGTGCATCTCACCTTTCAGTGGTCTCCCTATTCTATGGTACATTCCTAGAGGTGTATCTTAGTTCCACTGCATCACCAAATGCACACGCAAGTGCAATAGCATCAGTGATGTACACTCTTGTCACACCTATGCTTAACCTCTTCATCTACAGTATTAGCAATAAAGAAATGATGAGGTCTCTGAAAGATTCTTCAGGAGGGAAGACATGAAAGTGTGATTTCTCCTGGGCCATAGGAGATGCTTGTGATTATAAAACTGAAAACCTCAGACACAGAAATTGTGATCCTTTGATGATCTCTTGGAACAGGAATATGCCCTATATTCAGACATGGTTTAATCTGAAGAAAAACTTCAAATCATACATTGCACTCAAATAGTAAAGAATTGTGACTTTTTTAAACATTAATTTTAAAGAAATTTTATATTACAGAAAATATGAGGGACTCACACAGCACTCTTTGCCTATGGGATGGGATAGAGTATCTGGTGTCCATTCCAGAGCTCAGTGCCCCTCCCTAAAATAAAAGAGAAAATGATTAAGGAAACATGAGAAAACAATAAAAATTATGGAATTTGAGTAAAAGTTATAGGAGACCTTTGCACTATTTTAAAAGTTGGAAATAATTTCAAAATAAAAAATTTAATAAAATACTTAAAGCTTATTTAATAACTTATTTAAAAAGGAAAATATAGGGGATTCCCATATACTGCTTTCCCCCTCCCACACTTTCCAACATTAACAGCATCTTTCATTAGTGTTGTACATTTGTTACAATTGATGAACAAATATTGGAGCATTGCTACTAACCATGGTCTATAGTTTGGATTGTGGTTTACACTTTGCTCCACACAATTTTATAGGTTTTGACAAAATGTATAATGGCCTGTATCTGTCATTGCAATATAAATCAGAACAACTCCAATATCCCAAAGTGCCACGTTACAACTATTCTTCCCTCCTCCCCTCAGAACCTCTGGTCACCACTAAAAGAATTGTATTTGATGATTAACATCTACTCACTGAAGTAAGAAATCTAGGTGATCATATGAAATGGGATATATATTTTGGGGAACAGGACTGGGTTGCACATTTTGCACTATTGTATTTGACAAAATATGTGACTCTTGCTATTTCTTTAAGCAAAATGTCTGCTCTTTCTACACATTTTGTCCTAAAAATTAAAGGGTATATAAGTGAAAATCTTTATATTTACTAAATCATCTGATGTATCTCCTTACTGTCAGTTCACATTAAAAATAACTGTTAAACAAAAATATTATTAACACAGAAGGATATATTATAAATATTCAGTCTGCTCATTTTTTACAAAATGAATACCCCTGTAAAACCAGCACCTTGAATTTGCTACCATCTGCTTTTTAATAGACACCTTCCCAATTTTTGGAAAACCACACTGCTAACTCATATTTATAGGTTAATTATGATTATTCATGTAATTTATAGAAATCACTTATAATTTAAATATATTTTATGTAGACTGATTTATCTGGCTTTATCCATATTTTTGGATATGGCTATAAACCAATCATAGTCATAGGTTCATGGTAATCCTCTGTGTTAATATATTTAAATTTGTGTATCCCACCTTACTGTTGTTGAGAATTTGTATAGTTCCAATTTGGAGGCTCTCACTAGTAATGCTCCTGCCAACATCATGGATTACATGATCTCTGAAAGGGTGTATGTGATGGGAGAGAGCAGAGGTGCTGACTCTTGATGGCAAAATAAAGATAAACACTCCACAACTGGAGGTCCCAGGTGATGAGAAGGAGAGCCTGTATGACTCAAGGTTTTCAAGGGACACAGAAATGACAGGTTGTAAGTTTCAGAGAACTTGAAACTTCTCAATACTTCTTTAGCTTCTACCCTCTCTAATCTCTGATCAATTCTGGTCTTATTTACTCTTAGGTACATTAGACCACTTGCTCCTAAGTTCACTGTGCTAACAATTTACCCATTGATCCTGTAAAATGTGTATTTCAACTAAGCAGATGTGGGATGGGACCCTAAAGTCTGCATTTCTGATAAGGTTCCAGGTGAATCTCATGCCATTGGTTCATGCAACCCCTATGGAATTGTGATCAGAGGGTGGTGAGCTTTGTTTCCATCACATTCATAGGCTAATGGAAGAGAACTTGTCCTGGTGATACTGCAATATTTTGTGAATAAATATATTAGTCTTAGGTTGATGTCCATCAGGCAAGAAGACTGCACCCCATTATTCATCATATATATTGACTTTATCAGTTTAGAGATGATGCTATTAATGGGAATGGATTCTTGTCACAGTTTGGATTCCTGATTGTCCCCATTTATATATTATTTTGCAGGTGAAAAATCTTTCCACATGAATAGTCCTCACTTATGCCTATAAACATATCTCAGTTCAGTTTCTGCTCCAATATGGAAAGGTTAATATTAGTTTGTTTTTGTTGCTTTTCTCTGGATGTCTACTACTTTCACATGGCACTTCCCCATGTGTAGTATTTATCAAAAGATAAAGTGAAATGTCACTTGTATGATCTTTATAGAATAATGTGGACTCAAACAGTTTTTATCCCCATGCAGCTCTTTAATTAGTGGGCCATTTTTTAAGAAAATCTGAAATGTATAAGAACAGTTTACCTAGTATACCTAGTTACAGTTAAAATTGAACTGTAAATAACAGGTGACTAAAAAGAGATGCTAAAAAATGTTTTTGGGTTTATTTATCCACACCTCACAGGTCTAGGATTAGCGAGTCCAGGGCTGTTATGGTAGGGCTGTGACATTGTTAAGAGTTCCAACTTCTTTTAGTTTACTCAACATGTGTTTTTCATCCTCATGGCCACAGATTGGCTGCTGCACCTCCAGACACTTAATCCACATCTTAGTGAGAAAGACTGGGAGCAGATTTAGTGATGTAGTGCAAAGATAGGTGCTGGATGGGTCTTCTTCAAAATTCCCTTTTGTGTAGTGTTACCTCTACATGGAAAAGTGCCATATCATTAGCTCAATGAATTTTTTAAAAGTGAATTTAGTCCATGTAACCTGAACCCAGACCAAAACACAGAACATGGTAAGACAGGGAGGATCTCTGTGCCCAATTACTTTCATGCCTTCCACCTTTAGGCAAACCAAGATTCAGAATATTAACACAAAATATTATATTTGTATTCGTGAACTTTATATAAACGGATCATATGATGTATATTCTTATTTGTATGCCTTATTTGCTGAACATTATTTTTGTTATTCTGTCTATTTATCTGTTCTTAAAATGAAGAACATACATGTTTTCCTAATAACTCATATATTAGACTGAAGATTTCATCTCTGTGACCAAATATGTGGCATATAGTATTGGAGGCAAAATACTGTGCTTTCAGTGATGCACATGTAGTAACTCATGGAGACTCTGAATATATTTTCTTACATGACATAGAGGAACTAAGTTAGCAGATGGCATTGACACAATTAGCGGACAATTAGATATGGATATTATCATAGATTATTAGGCTGGGACAAAATGTAAAAGAAGAAACAGAAAAGTGAGTGTCAGGGTGGTGCCAGGTATGAATCCTTGATGACCCATTTTGGGTTTTGAAGGTGGAAGAGGGTCATGAGCCAAGGAATGTAGATAGCCTCTAAGAAGCTAGAAAATGCAGGAAAATAGATCCTTGCTTGGAGCATCCAAAAAAGAACACAGCTCTGCAGACATCCTGATTTTTGTCAAGCTAAGGATCATTTTTGTATTTTGACCTCCAAAATTAAATTCTTTTGGAGAAGGTAAAAAAGGTAAGAAGGTAAGAAGTTTGTGTTGTGGTAGCCACTAAGTTTGTGGTAATATATTACATAAGCTGTAAGAACTAATGCCCATGGTATCCCCTGGGTTCCTTGATGATTAGCCTAAGTATATATCCGCAACCCCAAAAAAGTGTTCAGCTGTTAACAAAAAAACAATTAATAGGCAATGTAGCCATGTTTTCGACATAGTGTATTAAGGATGATAATTTTTAAAAAGAGGAATAAAGGGGAACTGTGATCTATGCTTAGTGGCAAAGCCCCAAGATGTATATATCCATTGCAGGTGATGTGTCACACTAATGAAAGATGTTTATGTGAGATGTTATGGGAGGTATGGGAGGTGGAGTTCATGGGAATCCTGCAATTTTTGTGTAATCTAAGCATCTTTTAAAATATATATGAAAAAAAAATAACATTTATGTAAGCAAATGCACATATATGCATATATTAATAATATACCATTTTATAAATATTTGTTTGAATTGTGAAAAATTTTATTTTTACCCACAATAAAAAAAATAATAACAAATGTGTAATAAAGCCATGCTGACCAAAACATTGAGAGATTGGCTTAATAGATATATCAATACAGCAGAATAATAAAAAAAATAAAGAATCCTGTAAAATACAAGTGATGAAATTACAAAAGTGGCATCCACAGCAATGAGTAAAGGAAAATCTAAAAATAAATGGTGCCTGTACAATTGATCATTTGTTGGAAGGAAATAAAATTAAATTCATAACTTAACATCAATTGCCATACATTGAAATTGGAAAAACGATTAAAAATAGCATAAAACTTCAAGAGGAATGTATAGATTAATTCTCTGAACAGGAAGCTGATATGAAAGAAAAACAAAGGAATAAATCTGAGCACAAAAATGAAGCCCATGAAGACCTGATTGGAAAAAACATAGTGTTTATAATGTAAAAACATGATAAAGAAATCTGTCCATAAATTAAAAACTAGGGAGAATATTCTGAACATATTTGATATTCCAAAATGGATTAATGTAGATGTAGAAAAAGTGAAAAAAAATAAGCTTAATGTAAACTCCGTACTATAGTTAATAGTTCAAATTTAATATTCTTTAGTCAATTTTAGCAGAGGTACCACAGTAATTAAAGTAGAAACAATAGAGTGGTACATGGGAATGCTTGTAAACCAACAACTCTGTGAATTAAAAAAAGTTGTTGTAAATAAGAATAAATCATACTAAAGTAGTTAAAGACTCAAAGGATGTAAACCAATGATTCAGACAGCAAAAATTCAAATTATTTATAAACATGAAAATATGCTCAGCTTCCCTAACATCAATGGAAGTGAAATTAAAATATCCAGGAAATTTAACTTCTCAATAATCACTTTGACCAATAAATTACAAATGCCCAGTGGTGGAGAGGTTGTGTTAAAATATGAAAACTGTGACATGCCAGTGGAAGCTGACTTGTCCAGTAAAGGTCTTTACCCTTTTATTTGGTTTGTTTTGGGGCTGCTTCCACCAGACGTAGGAGTGTAGTTCAAAACAACTCCTGAGGTCTTTGACATTTAACAATTATTACTACCATGTTTTACAGGGGTGAGTACATTGTGATGCCTAAGGGAGTGTCCTCACTTTAGACAGGCTGGGCTTGAACCCTAACTCTGCCTCTTCACTACCTCTGTGACTTTGAGGTAGTTACTCAATTTCTGTAACTCCTTCCTTCCTCATCTGTAAAAAAGGGTAAATGAAACTAGTCACATCTAAGTTACAAAAAATTAAATGAGCTAATACATAAAAAGGTTAAACAGTGTTAGCAATAGGATGTGTTGTCATTTTTAGTTAATATATTTAAAGTTATTTTCCAGGTGAAAAGCTTTCACTAATTCAATAAATTTCTTTTTTTCAAGTCCAGACTCCACTATATACTTACTCATCCACTGTTACATGCTATTTTGTACTTTTACCCTTAATCTTTCTGTATTGTACTAATCAACCCCCAAATCACTGACTTTTAAAAAAGGGAAAAGAAAAAGAAAGAAAGGAAAAAAGAAAAAGGAAAAAAGCTCACCATTGTTCTAATTATTTTTGTTCAAATCATAGGGAAACATGTACTGCAGCTGAATGGAACATATATCAGATTCTTGTTTTAGGTATTACTAGTGGGTAGAATTACACAGCAAAGGAATCATTCTTTGTTCAGGTCAATATGTCATCTATATTACTGAAGAGCCACTAACCAGTCAGTCATTAACTGTATTAAAATTACTCAAATAATTTTTCAAAATTAATTGAAAGCTGTTGTGTGAAACATGTCTATTCACACAAGTAACAGATTTATATGTGAGCATTTAAAGTAAATTTGAGATGAAGAGTGAAGCATACTTTCCAAGTAACAACAATAATTTCTTAATTTAGGAAGTGGAATAGTTGGAGATTTTTAAATTTCTATTAGTTGTCTTGTATCTTCTTCCACCATACGATTACGCTATTTGGCAACTATAAGATGCAAATATTTTATGCATATCTTTTTGGCCTAAAATCTGAAAGCTAATACAAACTGGCATGTTTTAGAAGATTCAAGAAGAAAAAAAAAAAAACACTTTAAATACCAGCCTTTTGAATTTCCCAAAAAATTTAGAAAGAAATAATAGGACATACCTCACCATTGACAAAATTTTGGAAGTTCATTTCAATAAAATATAATATAACATCATAAATTCATTTCAGATTTTCTGTTTATGGTGCTATAAACTTTAAGTAATATATGTTGATGACAGTGCAATACTGTGAATGGTATTTTACCCATAAATTGTAAAATGCAAATTTTTGAATTGTAATTATATTTCTACACTAACAATTAAAATATATAAATATTAGTTTTCTTTTCAGTCTTTACAAAATTAAATTATACTAGATCTATTAACTAAATTTCTTGAGCATCCTTTAAGGATATGGGGGAAATTAATTGAGACATTCACTATAAGCTATATGGTATATAAAAATCTCGGAATATGTTTCTCATAATCAGTAATCTTTTTATAGATGGGGGACTAAATTACAGGTCTTAACTTGTGCTACAAACATAATATTCCTAATTTCTTTGTGGTAGCATTATCAACTTAATGTTATCATTTTATGTCAAATGAACACAGATCTCCATTTGTTAGAAAAGGAAAAGAGCAATTTCTCATAGTAACTCCTAGGATGACTGTATCTAAAACTCATGACAGTGCTTTGGAAAATCAAGAGACCTACGGTATATGGGTCCCTCAGTGTTAACTTCTGAAGTAAATTTTTATCATTGGATTGCGTGAGTTGATATCAGGTTAGAAATATGGAAGACAGGAGAGTTCTTGGAAGAGAAATAATAAAACCGGGATTCCCTTTACAAATAATCTGGTGTTTAGAGAACAGAAAATCAGTAAGTAAAACTTTCTCCATCTCCAGAACTTGTCCCACAGGGAAATGATTGTTCAGGGACTGGAGCAACAAGAGGCAAATGTGCCTAATTAGCAGATATAGGGAAGCTGTAAATACCTCCTCTGTCAAGGTCCATTATGTTGTGTACCCTTGGGCTGGACAGCACATGGTTCTTACTTTTGGAGTCCTAAGTCTGGTTCTCAACTGATGCCTGACTCTCTCCTGCTGTCCTGTGTGGCAATAGTATCTTCATTCTCCATCATCAATCACCCAGGCAGGGATTCTGACTTCTTCAGAAAGACCTTCTTAAAGATTCCATCCAGATGATTCAGAGATCCCAGTAGATCCTGCAGGAAAGAGTCAGGGTGGATTGAAGCCAAGAGCATTGGATTGAGCTCATCTGGGAGCCGATCCAGCCTATCCCAGAACTGAGATATCCTTGCACTTCTTTTCCTACTTGCTCAGTTAATGACTGTTTCTTTTTTATTATTATTATTATGTTAAAAGTGATTGTCCATTTGAGTCAGTAATGAAGGCCACATTGTGGATGTCTTGCAGATGGGAATGGAAGCCCAATCAGAAGTGGGTAAGGCTGGTATAAAGCAGTTCCAGAAAAAGTGAAATATTTGTCCAACGAGCTTTGCAGTTTAGTGGGAATAGGAAAATGAAGTATTAGCAGTGGCAAGATGTACAGTGAACTGAGGCATTGTTTTTATTTTTTTTTTCACTTTTAAGATGAGGTATATTTTGCAAGTGCTTTTGTTTATGGGAAATACCCAGTCCAATGGAGGTAGATAATTCCTTTCAACAACATTTCATGAGACATATAATCTCACATTGGATAGTCACATAAAAAGATTATTTTTTGTTTAATGGGTAGAACAGATATACCTCAACTTTAATCAGCAATATATATTTTTAAAAGATCAGGTTTTTACTGCAAAATTATTAAAAACACACAGTACCACTTCCTTCAAGGCATTGCAAAGCACTACTCAGGGCTAGAGATCCAATCACTAGAACAGTTTATTTAACAAAACCTCATTTTAAAAAGAGTGTGAGCTCCTGCCCACTCAAGGACCTGGGCATTTATGGCTCTTACCAAGCCAAGTTTGTGGGTTGGCCTGAATGCTGGCTCTGGAGGGTGGGGAAAAGGACCCATTTTCCAGTTCAAGAGGCTTTGGTGTTCTGGGCACAAGCTTGCACCAGCTTCCATGATGGAGATAGAGAAGCTGTGTGGCAGCGTCCTCCCACTGCACCTAGGCAAACACGCTTATAGGGGAAGTTAAATGTGTAGCTTATTGGCCATTTACTTACCCCATTAAAACTATTTGTGCAACTCTATGTTTTTTTATACTAGGGTATGCTTTCCTTTTTCTTTTTTAAAAATAATTTTTCAAACAAAGAACTGCAGGAATTTTCCCTCAACTTTGCTCTTTGCCATTTAGTTCTTGTATGTCTGTATAGACATATATGAAGGAATGTGTGAATGTCTATCATCATTACATATGATATTCCCACCGTTGTTTTTTCCATCTTAGAAAGTTCTGCTTCCATCATACTTATTGCTATCTTTCTTTCACATCCATTTTCCTTATTGTGCTTTTTGGCCTTTGTGTTTAGATCTATTTCTAAAATTGCACCATGTTTTTCCACCATATGGAAGGTGTTTTTCTTTCCATTGGATCATAGGTTGCCTTTATTCTTTTCATAATCTAGAGCAGTTTCCAGTCTGTGCTTGCTACGAGGGATCCAGAGGAACTGAAATAGGGTTGTTGAATAGGGACTGAGAGGTGCAGAAAGAATGTGACATTTGAGAGTCAGAAGAAAAATGTGCCTCATCTTATCATCAGTGATAAGCAATTCTTTACTAACAGAATGGAGGGATTCTGAGGTTTGTATGTGTATTGATTAAGTCTGTTAAGTGGTTTAGGAGGATGGATGTCTTAATGCCAACTATATAGGTGAAAGGATTTTATTTTTTATTTCTTTATGTTTAAAGAAGGTTTAGATCACATAAAAGTTACAAAAAAAATATGCCCATTTAGTCCAACCACATCCCATCCCACACTTTCCCCCATTAACAGCATCTTCATTAGTGTGGTACATTTGTTACAATTGATGAACACATATTGAAGCATTGCTACTAACGATAGACTATAGTTTACATTATAATTTACACTTTGCCCTACACAATTTTATAGGTTTTGACAAAGTGTATAATGGCCTGTATCTGTCATTTCAATGTCATGCAAGACCAAATCAATGTCCTAAAAATGTCCCCATATTACACCTATTCTTCCCTCTCCCTCTCTTCAAAGTCTCTGGTGGCCAATGTCATTGTATCAATGATACAAGTTCTTCCACTACTAGAAAAATAATAAATCTGCTTTATTCCTTAGTTGCATTTACCTCTTATTTTTATTCATTCAACAATCTTGAGGATTTGGGGATGGTGATGCTCATTCTATTTCCAATTGAGAAGGGGCTTAAATCCCATATGGCAGATGAATGGAAATATCTTGCTTCCAGTTGTAGATACTCTCTGTATTTTTGGAATGGGCCTTGCTCATCATCATCTCATTGTTTGTTGTCCTGTGTGGTTCCAATGAACTAGAGAGTAGGTGATGCAACTCTGCTGGGATTCAGGGCTTAACCAACATATGAACAGACCAAAGATTTAAGTCTGTAGGACATGTATTTAACAAGTTTAGTGCTAATTATAGCTTCAAATAAAAGGTGTAGAAGAGCCATTTGTAGGGTAATAATAAGTGAGACTAATTCTGTTACATGGGGAAGCATACATTACAAAGTAAGTCCCACTGACAGGTGCTGAATTCCTGAAATTGTTTCCCCTGCCTATAGTGTCTAGATGTCTCTAGAAACCTCAGGAGCCCTACTGCTTGAGGCAACATTTACAGGGGCCATCACTAGTAAATGAGATCCTGCTGGGTCTCATATAAGCATAACCTCTGGAATGACCTTGCAACTCACTTTGAAATCTCTTAGCCATAAAAACACATTTGTATTTAAGATTTCCCCCTTTTGGTCAAGGTTCTTTTCCAAATGCATCACTAGTTAACATTTGGCACTTGGTAATAATCCCTCAGTATCTGGGAGTTTTATCCTGGAAGTGATGCCCCATGCCAGGGGAAGGTAGTGCCTTTATATGGTGAGTTTGACTTAGAAAGAGGCCACATTTGAGCAATCAGGAAGCTTTCAGGAGGTAACTCTTAGGCAATATATAATACTAAGCAAACTTCTAATTTCACAAGAAAACTTTCATAGTTATACATACCATATAATCAGAGGATTCTTGCCTCTCTGTTAGAGAATGTAGCAGGACTTCCCAGGATGGGAATTCAATATTCTTACATTATTGTGTGGGTCTCCACCCACTGAGACAATGCCCCATGGCCACTTGGACTTATTTATATGCCATGGAGGCATGGTCAAAGGTTTACCCCTCCCCAGATATTCCCCCAACACAGACAGCCAGTATTAGTGATCCTTACCTGCCACAGCTGTGAAACTTCTGTGAACCAAAACCTCCTTAAAAACAATGCAAAAAAAATTAACAAATAAAAATGATAAAAATGATAATAAAAATAAAATAATAATATTAAAAATAACCAATATAATAAAAAATAAAATGTTAATAAGAAAATAAAAATAAAGTAAAATTTTTTCATCATATCTTTCATCATAATAGATAATAGATAAGATCTATTATCTTTCTCTGAAGAGAAACAATTTCTTCTGCATGTTCCCGTATTGTCTTATTCTTTTTCACTTTATCTTCAAAGAATCTTTAGGTTACAGAAAAGTCACATATAAAAGAAAATATAAGGGATTCCCATATTCCCAACCCATTCTCCCTCTACCACTCTCCCCTAACATGTATGTGGTACATTTGTTATAATTGATGTAAAAATATTGAAGCACTGCTACTAACCATGGTTAATACTTTACAGTATGTGTTACGTTTTGTACCATACACTTTTATAGGTTTTGACAAAATTTAAAATAGCCTGTACCCATCATTTGAAGATCATGCAGAACAATTCTAATGCCATAAAAATACCCTACGTTCCATTTTTATCTTCTCCCACACCCACCCCCTGCCCCTCAAAAGCTATGGTAACCACTAAATTTCAATTTTTAAAGAATAAGGTTCATAGTTGCATGCAATAATATTGAGGGTTTGACATATTGGTTAGTTTTCTTTTATTAAGCACTGCCTGTGTTCTCAAGAGTTTCTTGCTCCTCTACTTGAAAACATGGCAGGACTCCCTAGATGGGAGTTTAATGTTTTACTTTTTATTGTGTGGGTGAAAGTTTTAAATTTCAAAGTTTATCAACTAATATATGGCATATTTGAGATTCAAAAGCAGGCTTATCTGGTTCAAAAATGTTGCACTTAATATAATTAAAAAGTACATCAATTGCTTCACGTAAAAAATCCCAATATTTTTTAGACTTGTTACGTATTTTCAATTGTGAAATGTTTGTTTATTTACATTGGTCATTTTACTCTTGGAATGATCAATCTATGAAGTGTCCTGTCACTCTAAAAGGATATCACTGTCTTTGTCTTTTGGATGAATTGCTTTTTGTTCTTTTATTATTTTTCTCTGGGCTTCAATGGGATATAATTGGACTTAGAATGTTGTCAGAACTGAGGACCTTTTTTTTATCAGTTTCTCAGGGAATATATGAGTTTATATCTTCATTTTTACTTTAATTCATTTTAATTCCTTCCTCTGTTACTACTGAGAAGATTTTTATGTTTCTGTAAACACAGGCCAGAAATTGACCATAATAAAAGGGAACACCATGTTTAAATGTGAAAGTAAGGCTGGTCAGCTGGAATTTCAGAGCACCATTTCTAAATACTTGGAGAATAGAAAATATTCTCAGTGTGGCTGAGTGTGAGAAGAGCATGATGTTACCTCCTCCCTATGATGCCAAGGTATGCATTCAGTATGTGTGCATACATGTTTGATGGGATGTGAGCAATCTTCAGAACAGGGGTATCTGAGCTCATATATTCCAATAGGTGTTTCTGATAATACACAAACTGGATGTGGTCCTACAAATGTCAATAAGACTAGTCTGAGGCCATTTGGTGGGATAGCTTTGCAATGAAATTAATGATGTGTGAGAAATACAGCATATGGGTAAAGGACTCCCTGAGTTTGGAGTTTCATCAGAAGCAAGGCCACCTTGTTCTTAAAACCTCTATGAAATCATCTCTCTTCACTGACCCCTTATTCGTTTCCCTGCCACACTGACCTCCTTGTTTACCCTGAACATCTGAAACAAGTCATTTTTTAGGGTCTTTGTCCTGGATGTTCTTTCTACTGGGCACAGAATTCCTCATATACTCAGGGATCCCGCCTTCTCTTTCTTGCGGTGCCTCTTCACATTTCAAATCCTATATGGAACTTTCCTGAACATTGAGTCAAAAATAGCACCCTCACTTCAATCTGTTTTTACCTGCTTTGTTTTCCTTAAAGCATGTGTAATCAGGTTATTTGTAATATGATTATGTTTTTATTTGCAAATGTTCTTCCTCTATCTTCAGAATGTTGGGACTTTTGGTTACAGCACTGTACACACATTGCCTTAAATGTACTTGCTTCTCAGTCACATCTCAACATGTATTCCATAATCAAATGAATTTCTCATGAAATCTGTAGATTACCTGGATTCTTGAGAAAAGGCTGAGTTTTGGGGAAGGCATTCCTAGTTAGAGGTGGCACTAGAAATACATTAAAGGGATGAGATCCATATAAATAATATAGAGATTTAAATTTTCACTGAAATAGACAATTTGTAGCATTTCTGTTTGGATAGTGTTGTTTGTTTATGTGAAAACTACCCAAGTCCCATTCTATTTCTTTTTAGTCACATCAAACACATGGGTCCTGGAAATGAAATGCAAATCTCAGAATTTCTTCTCCTGAGATTTGCGGAGAATCTGGAATTGCAGCCCTTCCTTTTGGGGCTGATCCTGTCCACACACCTGGTCACAGTCGTTGGAAACCTGCTCATCATCCTGGCCATTACCTCTGACTCCCAACTCCACATACCCATTTACTTCTTCCTCTCCAATCTGTCCTTCTGTGACATCTGTTTATCTTCCACCACTGTCACAAAAATGCTAGTGAACATCCAGGCTCAGAGTAGTCATAAGCTATGCAGGATGCATAACCTTGATATACTTTTACTTGCTCTTTGCATGGTTGGATAACTTCCTCCTGGCTGTGGTGGCCTGTGACCGCTTTGTGGCCATCTGTCACCCCCTCTGTTAAATGGTCATCATGAACCCCTGGCTCTGTGTCCTGCTGGTTCTGGGGTCCTGGACCATGAATGTTATGCAATCCTCTTTACAGAGGTTAATCGCACTAGGACTGTCCTTTTGTACACCCATGGAAATTCCCCTCTTTTTCTGTGAACTCTGTCACATGGTCCAACTTGCCTGTTCTGACACTTTCCTCAATTACTTAGTGATGCATTTTGCAGCTGGAGTGATGGGTGAGGGTCCACTAGCTGGAGTCCTTTTTCCTTACAATAAGATCGTTTCCTCCATACATGCAATCTCATCAGCTCAGGGGAAGTATAAAGCATTTTGCACCTGTGCATCTCACCTCTCACTGGTCTCCTTATTTTATTGTGGAAGCATAAGTGTGTACCTTAGTCCTGCTGCTTCACACAAAACACATTCACGTGCTCCAGCCTCGGTGATGGGCATCGTGGACACATCATGCTGAACCCCTTCATCTACAGTTTGAGGAATAAAAACATAAAGAGGGCTTTGAACAAAAAATCCCTGAGATATGTCATTTGTCCAGTAGCAGCTGAAAAGTTGGTTTTAGCAGCCCTCAAACCCACGGTTAGAAATTTGCTTTCTTCACTCAGATAGAGGATGTAGACCCGCCTAGAATCAAGATGACCTCAAATATGATGAAGTAAAATTTTAAATCATACATTTTGTTATGAGAGCAACTTTTAGTTTTTGATGATGAAAATATTCCCCTTGAGGTGTGCAAGTTTCATGTCGATGCTTAAGGAGTTTATTTTTTGGAGTATAGTATATTATTTTATTGTATTACCTTTCTATTTGTTTGAATACTTCCAGGGTCACCTATGAATATGACACCTTGCTTCTCTCTAAACAGAATATCTGCCCTTTTTCAAAATTGTATCATCATTTCACAAAAGGACAAATACTGTATGCTTATCTTATTATCAACTAAATATATTATGTAAAATACAAGTATATTATGTGAACTATGAATATGGGTAGAATTGTACATATAAGACCATTTTTCTTTTAAGCTGAACAAATGTAAGTTAATGCTAAAAATGTTAATATCAAACAAAAAATTATATTAAGTGAAGGAGATGAGACAGAGTACTACATATTGTATGATTACATTTATATAAAATGTAAATATAAAACAATTTATAATGATGAAATTAGATTAGTGGTTATGTAGATGTGAGGAAGGAATGCTAAAGGGTGTGGAATATTTCTTTTTGGATTAATGAAATTGTTCTAAAACTTGTGAGAGGATAAATGTACAATATTGTGATTATACTAAAAATCATTGATTATACACTTTGGATAGATCATATGGCATGTGAACATATTTCAGTAAAACTACTTAATAAACCAATAAATAATTGTGCAAGAATAGCCAGAAACAGCTGTATGTACAGCAGGGGAAACAGAGAGAGATTGACTGGTGAGGAATTTTTTGTTTGTCTTGTTTTTTTTAAATTTATTATTATTATTGAAATAATAAAAGCCTGAAAACCAGAACATGATTAGCTTTCCCTCCCAGTGAACTTATTTTGTAACAATTTCAGGCACTATTACTGACACTAGATTAATCACTATCCAGAATTCTAACAGCTTAGAATATTTTTTTTGCCTTTTTAAAACATTACAAAAAAAGAATTGCATTATATGCATTCTTTTGTGTTTGGATTTTGTGCTTAACAGTATGCTTTAAAATTTATTTAGGTTAGGAAAATACATGTTTGCCTAATAGCTCACATAACAGACATAGCTTAACACCAATTACTGTAGTAATTTGAGATTAGAGGAAAGATATAAAATCACATAGATCTTCTAGAAAAGAATGGCAAAAACCAAGGTAATAGAAATACAAAGGAATAGAAATGAGAACATAATTGATGGACTCAAGTACAATTAAAAAAACCTTGCATGTCAAAAACATCATGAAGAAAACAAATTGCAGATTTAAAACCCGGGACTATGTATAGAACATGTTGGGCATTACAACACATAAAAATGTAGATAGGTCTATTATGAGAAAAAATACTCAAGAAAATTAATTAAAGGATGCAAAACAACAACTTAGAAAGAATAATACAAATATCATAAACATGAAAATATGCCCAACTTCACTAATTATGAAAGAAATTGAAATGAAATAATTAAGGAAACCAGATTTCCCTATCATCAATTTGCTGAATAAAATAAAAATATACATATGTGGTGAGACCAAGGTAAAACAGAAAAATTTTCCAATGGAAGAACTGTCAATCGAAGATGGCTTGTTCAAGAAAAGGGCTCCTGGACTTCTGGAAGTTGGCAGCAGAGTAGGTAGGCAGGATTCAATTCTCACACACAAAAAAATGGAGTAAGGGCAGAAAGCTGTCCAAGCGAGCTGCTTTGAGGATCTGCATACCAAGAGATTGTTGCACAACATCCAGAAGGGAGAGGGACAGAGAGACAAAGAGGCCAAATGAAAACCATAAGTTACTTGCCCCTGTGGCAGTGAATGGCACATATATCCCACCCTCAAGGTGAATTGGCTGACTGCAGCCAAATGAAAGGGGAAAGCAGGTCCTCCTTCCTGGGAAAAAGAGGGGCTGGTGGAGACTGGAGAGTGGTTTCTCTTCAGTGAGTTTGGCCAGCTGGTTCCCCTTTGAAACTTGCTGTAGCCAGCCCAGCAAGTGCTGATACAAAAACACCTACCCATGGGGGAGATGAAGAGGAAGTAAGTGTGGGGCCAGCACCAAGCAAAGTCAGAGAGAGAGTAATATAAGTGTGAGGGGAGAAAGGGCAGGTAGAACAGAGGGAAAAAAAGACTTCAGCCAGCATTGAAGCTGCCACAGGTAGAGAGAGGAGGTTTCTGATCAGGAAAGCTGTCACTCCCACCCACCCTGAGAAAGAGAGGAACTACGCCAGTGTGGAGGTGGACAGAAAGGCTCCAATAGTGCTGGAGAGAAGGAAGCCAGGAGAGATAGCTGGCAAATTGTTAGAAGCCCAATGTGACTGTAGGAAAAGAGGGTGAGGAGAGCCAGATAAATTTTCAGAAGTTTATTTTACCTGTGAAGTGGGCAAAGCTCAGTGTAGGAATGTCTGCCTCACATATACTGGATCCCTGATTTAATTCCTAGTTCCTCCTAAGAAAAGGGAAACAGGGTGTGATATAGGAGGCTGTCAGGCACCCACCTGGAACCTAGTGACAGGGAATTTATAGATTGAGATTTCTGTTCTATGAGTTTTTATCTTATTTTTTATTTTTATTTTTTTTTAGTATTTTAATTTTATAATTCTTTATTTTATTCTATAAAATTGGGTACCTTACCTGCAGAGGGTGGGCTGCAGGTTGATTGATTGATGAGCACCAGCAGGCTGAGATACTTCTTAGGAACAAAAGAGTGAAGAATGTTTTTCTTGGATTGATTTTTCTTCCTACTTTTTGTGCTTTTTCTCTCTTTTGTTGTTCCCTTTTCTTCTTTTCTTTCTTTTATCTCATTGGATTCTTTGTTCCTTCACTATCTTTCATTTTACCCTCTTTGGTTGTTTTACTTTCCATCCAAATTCTATTTGAAATTCATTTTTTTATTCTCATGCTTCCAGTTTTATTGTTTTATTCTATTTCTTCTTGTTTCTTTGTTTTATTTCTCCTATTTTGTTCTTATTCCTTTGTATTTTATTAAGATTATCCACTCTTCTTATTTATTTCCTGCTCTTTATGGATAATTTCCTAACTTTTTATTATATTATTATTATTTTTCCTATTCTTTTTTATAGTCTTAAATTTGTTTTAAGGGAACATGGACAAATACAAGGAAATAGAATAAGGGGAACGAAGT